>APFE031338381.1:0-74196 GCA_000404065.3 Pinus taeda
ACCTCCTTTCTATATATAGGAGTCTAAGGAGTCACAATATAACCCAGCCGACCTAACAATAATAATATAAAGCCAAAAAAATAACAATAGAGGGATTCTATGGGGCACATTAATAATAATATGGGGGCAATAGGGGCACAACAATATTAATAAGGGGTACAACTACCATAGTAATGGGGTAATCACTAGTATTATAGGGACCCAACAGCTGACAAAGTATGTGGAGTTCAAGGAGGACTTCCACCATGTCTACATGCATGCTTGGAAGGATCCTGAACAAAATTTTTATGACCTTCCATACCTGTCCACAATCGACGTGATCGCAACAATCCTTGACCATTATCCGGTAGATTGGTGCACCGCTTCAGACTTGATAGTTGGGTCTAGCAAGTCTCCAATGAAGAAAAAAAAGGAAGAGGCCAGGCTAAATATGGAACAATTGGCTAAGAAAAGGAACAAGGAAAACGAGGAGAAAACTAAGGTGGAGCACACTACCGAGTAGCAAACAAGAGGATGGGAAGAAGAGGAGGAGCGTGGCTCTGACAGGAGCCAAAAGTCCCCTTCCCTGGAGACAGAAGAGGAAGAGCAACAATCAGAGCAGGGAGGAGTGGACCCAGAGACTACTCCGTTCCAGATTAAGCACATCAGGGAATAGTAGAAAGTAGGGCCATGGAAGAAGTCCAAGGATAGCAAGACTTCCCTCGACCCAATCACCTTTATTGAAGGTGATTTGAACGAAATTGGTGATGTAGTAAGGGATGCGACTATGGAACTGCTACAACAGTTCGAGAAGCAGCAGAAATAGTCCTTGGGTGCCATTTAGATGGGTCTATGCAAGCTGCAGATCCAGGGATCGCAGGTACAAACTAGTGTGGGACAGAGCAACGCAACGTCAACTAGTTTGGTGCCTGACACCTTAGAAGCAGCAGGGATGGTACACACATTGGATCCCTGAGCAATAGCACTACTAGATGGAGCACTAAATATACAAGAAAAAGCTGATAAGGCCATTGTCAACACCCTTAAGGTGGTTGGACTCAATTTGGCCGTGCTTCCAAGTGAATCTCTTCGCACTTTGCAGGATGGTGTGATCGCAGAACTTCGGGCCCACAAACAGCATGCACTACACGTTATCAGCAAGCAAAGGGTGAAAAATGCTTAGATGGATGCATAGAAGAACTTCGATATTGATCTCTTTAAGGCCATCACAGACAAGAATGAGCACATGGCCAAGGTAGTGGCTGAGGCATGCAGGTCTATCCTAGAACTGGAGATTCCTGAAGATGAGCTAGTGGATGTGAGAATTCGTAAGCTCACTATCAGAGTGCGTGAAGTGAGAACATAGTTGGCAAAGATTTAGTTTGAACTAAACCTTAAGATTTCTGAACTTGAGTTGAAGGCCCGGCCTTTGACTATGTCAGAAGTTAGAGAGCAACATGAGCTAGTTGTTAAGGACATCATTGCAGCAGTAGATAGCACAGTAAAGGATTGCATTGCACTCTTCGAGCAGTCGCTCAAAGTAGTCACCAGCTTATAGGAGGACCCCAATGTGCAGAGGCTAGAAACAAAGGCACGGGAGGTCCAACAATGATATGACGAGGCTAAAGTGACAATGCGCACTATCGCCATTACCTAAAGGCTAGTGAAGCTGTAGGAAGAAAAGGCGCTAAAAGAGCAGGTGGACGCAACACAACACAAGGAAGCATTATTGAAGGCTCAATTGAAGCCTTGGCTAGATGAAGAAAATGTGCCCACAACCACCATTGAAGGCAAATTGGCTAGTATGTAGGAAACACAACAGAAGGTACAGGTAGATAGCGCAAGGCCAGCAACGACGCAGCTAGTTGAGCAGATGAAGCAAATGACAACATAGTGCACTGCCAAAGTTGCAGTGGTACAAGTGGATTTGGGAGGTCTTCATGACAAGATATCCATGCTAGTAGAGTGACTCGAGGGCGAGTCACCAGATTTGTGTTGGGGTCTGTTGGGAACAGGTCCCATGGGGTCAATTTTGGGGTTAAAAGCCCAAGTTTTGGGGCTAAAGGCCCAAGTTTTTTTGTAAAGAATGTAAAGTCACTGCATTTTGTGGCCATGGAGCGCGAATATGTAAAGAGTTACTAAGGGTTTTGTACCCTTATTTTGTATAATTCATGTCAGCTTTAGAGATCTACCCATGGTCTGTGGACCATGGGATTGTATAAAAAGGGAGTCTTAGAAGAGTTTAAGGCAACTAGGTAATAGGTTTTTGGTAGAGTTCGGAGCTTATGTGTTTGTGATAGCTAAGAGCAAAGAGTCTTAGCATAGGAAGAGGCTCTACAGCTGAGTGCGCAGAGGCCTAGGGTAGAATTCTGCAACTGAGTGTGTGGATCCCTGCAATTGTGTGCGCAGGGTAGTCAGAGTCTGTACTGGGAATCTAGATTATCAATAAAGAGAAATATTTTGGAATTATCTATGTATTTTACTTCTGTTAATTGCATGTGATTATGTTATGTTGAACACTGGGTTTATGTTTTAATGCTATATCGATACGCGAATCTATGTATTTTACTTTGTCATATGAACACAGGTAAGAATATATGTTTACGCAGAGATAACCAAATGCATGTTAAAGTTAGCCAATACTTAAGCAAATCTGAGTAAATACAGAAGTAAGGATAATTATAGAGGTGCGTAAGTGTCTGATATATTTATCTACGGTCCGCGAAGGATGATTGGAGACTTTCGTGGAGGCCTCAAGGATGAATAAGAGACGTACTTTGATAAGCCCTGAAAGGATTATAGGTCTGCACGAAGAAAGGTTAGGGCATATAACTGACATCACAACCATTTCAAGGTGCAGAAACTTGGTTCTTGCATCCCCCCATACTGCTTCGGGTGAGACTTTAGTCCATGCTCTGCGGTTTGATGCAGAAAGGGCCAATAGTGTAGGGATTTGCTTGGCTGCTTAACGTTGAACCTGGGTTAGGGCCCATCAAGCCAACACAAGGCTAAGCTGAAAAACACTATCATAACCTAATAAAACCATGCCACTGATAACAAGAGAACCATATACCAACATGCAAAGCCATGCATGTCAAAACCATCTAGGAAATCAAACATGAAATATGCTACCTACAAGTAGTCCTGCTGAAGCTACTTGATCCTTCTCTTCCTTGCTTGATCTTTACTTTCATTCCTTTCCTTTCCTTCCTTTATCCTTCCTTGCTCCAAATCTAGAGTGCTCCAAGAAAACTCTAAGTGTCCAAGAGTGTGTGTGTGAGAGAGAATAATGAGAGAGCTTCAAAACTGAGCTAACAAAAGGTCATAAACTGTTCCTCAGAAGCCTTTTTATCAATGAGGCCTCTATTTTCTTCATTTCTCATTTTTTTGTTTCAATTTACTCCTCACATGAAACTGGTGACCTTTCACCTTCCTTTTCTCCTATTTTCCTTTATTTTCATAAATAAATGTCCGAAAAATACCTTTTTTCCCTTTTTAATGCCTTAGCCATTGCCTTTTCAAATTTCCTTATCCATAAACACATCTAGTGATTTCCACTAGGATATCTTTGCACAACATTCAGCTTTGAATAAGTGTCCCTTAACTATGTTCTTATTTTCCTTTATTAACTTTATTACATGAACTTTTAATGAGGGGTTGTTACACTTGGAATGGTTTATGGAGCGTAAGGTGAATATTAATACCTTCATTCTGTAAAAAGATATTAACACTCATAAATTTAGTCTAAATCTGATTTGGATACATGTCATCGTCTATCACCTATTTCTCTTGACCCCTTGTCCCTTGATCTTCCTAATAAATTTCTTCTAAATCCAAGAGGTGAATAGGTGCAAGGTAGTCACATTTCGTAGGTAGAGGAGTAGGAAGGTGAACACTATTTCAATCTTTCTTCTATTTTTCAAATTCCTCCATGTGAAGATGGTGTTTCCTTAGTGTTTGCTGATATTGAATCTAATAGTCAATCAAATGAAATTAATTTTCCTAATCAATATGAAGACTTGGGAAGCCATCCTTCTGATGAGGACGACTCTGTTGGTGTATATGATGATGGAAGCCCAACTGAACCAACTAATATTTTAGTTTCTCAAGAAAATTTTGTTTCAAAAGGTTTAGATCTTAAATATGATTCGGTCAAAGAGGATTCTCTTATGAACACTTCTTTCTCTTTAACTCACTATTCCTTGTATCATATTGTTTGTAATGAAAATATGCCATTCTCTTTTAATTCATAGTCTGATGATTTGGATCTTGAAATGACACAGGATAGTGATATTATCCATGAAGAAGAAGGACACAATCAAATCATAGAGTATCAGTTCCATCCCTTATCATCTCCTATTTTGCATTAGGACAATTCTTCAAATTAGTATGCACATGATATTTCTCTGATTCATACATATCTAGATTTGTGATTAGAAGAATATTATGAAATGAGTAATTTGTTTGTTGAAGTTGTAAAATATTATCAAACTAGTGAGATAGATGGTTTCCATCTAGATAATGGTGATCTTATTAATTTAACTGATAATAGTTGTCCACTGGGAATTTGTGTTTTGAATTAGTTCTCAAAATGTCGTTATCTATCTTTTCAAAGTTTCGAAACTTCTCAGTAAGTCGAGACACTTCAATTCTCGTTGATGGTTATGTCAGGTTATCATAATCCTGGTAAGATCCCCGAACCATTTCAGATCTAGATTCCCTCACAAGCTTTGTACTTCGTATTGTTTCATTGGATGCAAACTCGTCCATGATGGATTTTGGTATTTCTCATCATAATTTTTCTATCTCTTGAGATCAAGTTTCTGATCATATCAAGGATATTGATATAATGAATTAATCTTCTTCTAGACCTCTTGTATCTAACTAGGGATTGGAATGTATACCTTTCATGAACACAAAAACTTGTGAATTTGATCAATGTAAAGATTATTTTTGGTCGAATAATTTATATTTGTTAAGTGTTATGGTGAGAAATAATCTCCTAATATTCATTGTGAATGCCGTTGAGCTAATCATTTGTGTTCTGGCCCAATCAATCCTTTTGAGCAACATTCAAGTCTTGAATAATTTAATGGATCAAAACCCCCATGTTGATGTGGATTCTAGATTTGATTTGACATATTATTCTAACCATTTGTTAGCATGTTGTTTTAATTTGTTTCCTATATTTACGAGGCCAATAATTTCTTTTGATTCCACATGTTGTCATATTACTGGTCTAATATGGAGTTAGACACAAAGGGAATCGATCAACAATCAAGAGTCTTGTATGTTAATCTATAGATATGATCATAATGTTTGATCTAACAATTGTCTTTTTAATAACCATTTTCCCACTAGTATATCTCATGATGGTTGTTTTACATAATCTAATCTTGTTGAATTCAATAGTCTTTATAATTTATCATTTCATTGTTCAAATATTTGTCAAATAGTTGAGGAACTTCAATCTTCGTTGATGGTTACGTCAGGTACTACTTGTCTTGAAAATCCTTCTAAACATGATCATATTTATTTTTCCTTAAAATATTCTCATCTTTATCTCGTGCCTCTAATTGAAAATCCATCTTTTCAGGGATTTCAGGGTTTTCAAGAGGATTCTTTTGGATTTCATGACCAAACTTGGGATTGGCTGGAATCATCTTACTTAGCAAGACCTTATGCTAAAAATAAGTCCCGATATTTTTTGATGTTTTCTAAGTAGAAAAAACATAGTTGCAGGTACATTCATGATAATTTCTCAAGGCTTTTTTTATGGTTGTGCTAATCAAGAAGGTAAGGTTGCAAGATGGTAAAGGTTAGTTATTATGGAACATATTTATGCCTTTCGGCAAGACCTTCGATATCTTGTGAAATCTATTCAAGTTCTTATATTTTCTAGTTGCACATCATTATATATCAATTTTAATTGTTAGTATCTTTGTTTTTGCATGTCAGGAGTAGTTACGGTGGTTACATTGGAAATCTCATTATACTTGACCATAACCTTCTAGCTAGTTAGGCTGGAGTAGGTCTAGTTATATTTTAGTTTCCATTTTTACAATGATAGTGTGTTTGGTATCCATCTAGTCTCTGCTTTTCTTTTGTTTATGTCTGCATGTTACTTTATGTTCAACCTCCATTTGCTTGCTTTTTTGGTCTTGTTTCTTTGTTTTGTCTTGATTTTTCTTTCATGTTTTGCTTTGCATGAAAGATGCTCTAGTTTGGCTCAAAATACAATGTGGTAAAACTTGAAAAGTGAAATTCTAATGAAAAATAATGGTTGGATTATCTGTCATCCTCTTCTCGATCTTGGGTTTACATATCTTTAAAGTCAATGAAGTTTGAATAGAAAATATGATTCGTTCTAGACGAAAATCCTTTGGTTGAATTGTGAAGTGTGTATCTTTCTTAAGATCTTCCATTCTGACTTAGCCTTGTATTAAATGGTGTTTTGGCATATCAACTCAATCGAGTAGAGAAGGGAAAGGAGAAAAATTTTAAACGCACATATTAAATTTGGCTATATTTCAAATCCCTTAAATAAGGAACCAACCTATTTTTCTCTCAATAAGTCAGGATCCCTCTTCCACCATCAAAATAAATAATTTCTTTCACACATTCTATTAGTAACTAAATAAAGAGGTGAAGAAGAGAAAAGTTTCCTGTGTAGAGAGGTGAAGAAGGCAACTTCGTCGAGGTACTATTCAAGCTCGCTAGAAATGAAGCAATGCATGTGGTTCCTTGAGGTGACTATGTTGGGGTACTGTAAGAGGTTCATTGGAAATGAAGCAACACCAAGGAATGTGTCTAAAATCTCAGTATACTTACTATCCTTCTCCCTTATCGAAATAGTTGAGGTGTGACTAGTATTATGTTGACGTGTTCGAAGATGAGAAAGGAATATAAAGGATTATGTATTTAATCAGGATAAGTGAAAAAGTTGGGGCAATCCACATGGTGAATCAATACTTCCTGAAATATTTAGAGCTTGCACTTAAAGATGAAACTTGAGCAAATAAGTTGGAGTTCTACCAATGTGTCACTAAGTGTTATCGTTGTGAAAAACACCCTCCCAAATATTTCTTACACTTGAATTTTGGAGCCTAATGAGGATCTTGCGATCTGTCTTTCTATGGTCTCTTTATGGTCATATAACGTTTCATAAAGTATTAATTCCTCTTCTAAGTGTCAGAGGCACTTTCTTATGCATGCTTAGTTTTTGAATAATTTATAAGTGCACTTATTTATGTAGGCTTACATAGGCACTACACAACTCTTAAAGATAATGCTTGCATAATCACTAGTGATAGAGACTACAAAATCCATAAGAGACTACAAAATCGATAGTTAGTGTGCACTCTCCATTGACAATCCTCCTCACTTCAATTGTAATTGTACTTTTTTTTGGGTGAGTTTTCTCAATTGTTACTCTGGCGCACCTTTGTTTTCACAAGTATCACTTTCACATTCACAACTACAATTTTGGCTTTCTTTCACTTTAAAAAGCGTAATTTTCATGTTATCTTTGCTTTGGCATGTGTCACTTTCACTTTCTTTAAGTCTTTCCAAGTGTCGTTTGCACGTTTCTCTTACTTTCCAAAGTTTCGTCTTTTGGCATGGGAAGTGTGACATGTCACAAAAATCAAAGTTATGGTTCATTTCAAAGGGAAAATTTGGTGTCAATGGGTCCTATTTATCATATAGACATGTATTATATCCATTCCCAAACTTTCATGCTTTGTCGTACTAGCGGCATCGATGTTGTCGCAAAGTGTACCCTAAGTCTTACAATTGGCGAAAAGTATTGTTTTGTCATCGCATTAAGGGGACCATGTTGTTTATGAGTTATGAGTGTTCAATGTTGTGTCATCAGTCATTCTAAGTGTGTGGTCATGTTCAAGTCCTACCCTAGTTTCATATTTGTGTTAGTGATCTAACACTAAGCCAAATTCTGGAATATTTTCTGCACGAACAACCTGAGCTCACTCTGCCCTCCCGAACTATACATTGTGAAGTTGCAAGCCTCAAGAATGCACCCTTTCCTCCTAGAACTACACAATGTGTAGTTCCTACCTCCAAGGAATACACATGGCACAATCATAGTGCTTAATCCTGGCCTCTTAACCCCCATAACTGCACAATCAAGGTCCCCTGTCAATCTCCTTTTGTGCATTGCACAATCCCAATATGCAGTTTGCCTCCCTAGATCTTTGAACTGCATAACTATGAAATTTACTGGCATCCCTCTCTCCTGTACTATTGATTTTATGGTCACAGTGGGAAAGGCTACCTCATAGTGACCCTCAAATGTGCATTTTTTTTTCCTAGGCCTCCAGTGATGTGTATTGCATTGTCACGAGCCTCAACACCTCATTCCTAGCCTCTAGAACTATGCACCATGTAATTCTGGAGCCTTCCTCTCAGTCTAATAATTAGTTCCAGTTCAATCAATTATTTTCATGAAGAAGCTATAGTAGGAGTTTTTTGGATTGATGTCATCTTTTCATGAGTGATTTGCAGTTGTAGGTATTATATCTTCACATGAAAGGATGGTGATTGAAGAAAAAGAGAAGGAGACTATGCTAGAAGATGCTCATGAAGCTGCAAAGACAAGCTGATCATTGAGCAAGAAAATGTAGGGAAACTAGATTGCGACAACAATTGAAGATCAAGATCATAGTAAAGAATCCCTATATTCAAGACTTTTGGATGGTGAATATGAAAAACAAAGCAAATATTTCATGAAGATGAAGTTCTAAATAGATTTCTCATGAAGATTGAAGAAAAAGAAGTAAGACAGACAACATGGTATTGCCATCTCATCATGAAGTCCATGTGATCATTTTCAAGTTGTGACTTGTACCAGTGTCATCGCAATGTCATGGGTGTCCATGTGTCTTTCCACATCATTTGTGGATTTAATGATGTAGTTATCAAAAGGAAAGAAAAAAATGTAATTTTTGGAAATCCAATATTCGTATGTGGAATATGAAAAGTCACATAGTCATATAAGGACAAAAGAGTCTTTAAGAAAAGTCCAAAAGTCATATAGAAATCCAAAGGTCACATTAGAAGTCCAAGAGTCATGAGGGTAACTCAAGAGTTACAAGGAATATGAAAGGTCATTCCTCTTGTTATAAAAGAAATCTCATGTCCCAACAAATGGATTTGAAGGCATAGCCTTTAGAGAGCTATCCTTGACTTCTCTAGCATTGGCATAGGAGAGAAGATATTTCTTTGGAGGAACAAGTGGTGTCTTAATTTACCACTGTTGGGGATAGTGTGGCAGCATTATACTTGTATATCTTGGAACTTACACTTAATATTGAAGCTTGATGATCCAACACATTTTCATGCATTTATCATTAATTTCATAGGACTATTCTTTAGATGTTTGCGGTATATGTTTCATTCATATGTAGTAAGGAAATTAAACTATTTCAATGGTTTTGATACTTATCTTGATGAAGGTGTGTTGTATTTGGTTTTATGATTGTGTTTTTCTTGTGAAATACTTTGAAAACTAACTTGCAATCCTCTTATGCTCTTGTGTGCCTCTTTTAGGATAGTATTATTAATTTTATTCTAGAGGATCACTCTCTTTCTCCTTGTCGTGAAAGTACCTTATATACATCACAATTGTATGCCTTACAATGTCAATTTACTTGCTTGTTTCAAAGAATGTTTCTATAACTTGTTATGTTAATAATGGTAGCCAAGGAAAATCATTAAGGATAATGGAAACCAATCGTATTTCCAATTGGGGATCCTAATCCAAACAATATGAGGTCTAATTGGGATTTCATACCAGGGAGACCCCCTTGGTTGACAAATTTATAGCACCATCAACATAATCCTGAGGAGGATTTTATAGGAGTTAAATTGAAGGTGATCTATCTATGCATATTTAGTGGTTCAGGGTATGTCCACATTCCTTTGGAGAAGAAGAATAAACATGGTCCCTCATCAGAGAGGGGAATTTTTGTTGGATATAATGAGCCTTAAAATGCATATAAGGTCTATATTTTAGGACAAATGAAGATAATGTTTAGGAGGAATGTTAGATTTGAATAAGGTAATACCTTTCAGATGTCATATGTGATAGACCCAATAGTGGCAAATGATCAAGAGTAAGAGGCTCTAAAGGTTTAGCATGAACCAACAACACTAGTAGTAGAGGCACAACCTTGAGATTAGGGGGAGGATCAATATGTTCCTTAGAGCTCTATCAAGAGGAGGACGCGATGGGCTGAGAATACATTGAGAGGTACCAAGGAGAATGTGGAGGATCCTAGTAGAATTTTCAGGGAGAGTAGCCCACCAGTTATATTTTCTATTTATTTGGACTTGACGATCATAATCAGTGAGTCTGAGCCTTCTACCTCTGAGGAGGTAGTAGATGAATAGGTTTTGAGGGATGCCATGGTGGAAGAGTATAGTTCCATGATGAAGAATGATGTGTGGGAGATAGTACCAAGTCTTGAAGGGAAATCAATGGTCAGTTCTCAATGAATCTTCAAGATCAAGCATGTAATAAATGGCAGTGTTAAGAAGTATGAAGGGAGGTTCATGACGAGAGGGTTCTCCCTGAAGGGGAGAAGTATATTATGAGGATACATTTGTACTAGTCACTTGATATGCATCTATAATGGAATTTGTATCTATTACTTCAAATATGGAGTGGAGGATATATCAAATGGATGTGAATATTTCCTTTCCCAATGGGGTGATTGAGGAAGAGGTGTATATACAATAGCCGTAGGGCTTTGAGGTGCATTGAAAGGAGACCAATGTATGCATATTGAAGTATGCCTTATATAGACTTAATTATGAACCTCACACATGGTACCACAAGATTGATGGGTACCTACTTAGATTGTGCTTCAAGAGTGAGGCAAACTCAAACTTGTATTATGTACTTGTTGAGGATTAGCCGCTAATCTTGGTCCTCTATGTTGACAATCTCTTCTTGATGGGATAGAATAAGTTGATAGGGGTGTGCAAGGAGGAACTTGATTCAAATTTTTAGATGAAGGATATTGGATTCATGCACTACTTCTTCGGAATAGAGGTGTGGTAGCTGTTAGCGCTTGGAATTCACCTAGGCTGAGATAGACAAACTCTCAAGGCTACATCAAACCATTTCACCTCGTAGCTAGCCCTACGAGGTATGAGAAGGCTCTCTCGGGTCAGATTCGGTAGATCTTTCAATATGATAAGCTGACCAATTAGGATCAAAGATATTAGGCTAGTAAATTGATAAGGGGGGTTGATTTAAAGATTTTTGGGTTTTTGGTGGCAATTGGAGGGAGTGCAATTCAGGGTGCGGGGATTGAGCACAGTTTTTGCAGGGGGATCTTTGGGGCAAGGTAGGAGTGAGCGCTGATGCCTTAATCTAAGATGGATGATCAGGGATGATAGAGAAGGAGCTAAAGAGGGCAAACAACCATTTGAATCCTCTCTAGACAGTAGAAAACATAAATTTTGAACAAACTAAAAAGCTGAGCATGTCAAAGCATGAATTCAAACTTTACCACTTCATTTGTCCAAATAGAAGCAAAAGAGAGATGTGGAATACATAAACAGACTTACAAGAACATGTAGAGAACACACCATCAACACAAAAATCCACAAGAATCCACAATGATGTCTGCAAAACCCTGGCCTTCCTTTTCTTTAAATTGCAGAGATAGATGTACAGTATACAATAAAGCTTTCTCCCACAAGAGTCCAACCATGCAAATGAGAAAGAGAGAGCATATTATAGACCATCTAACTCCTTTACCCACCTCTAGGGGTTGAGCTCAGCTTCCTAGGATAAATTTGAACTAATTCCAAATTAAGCACTAGATAATAGGCAGTCCAACAACTTGCCTCTATTACTTAGCTAACTGATTCATGCATTAATTATTCACTTTTTACATCAAGGAAGCTTCTAGAAGGGTAAAGAGAAATAAAATCTATCAAAGTGCCATGAAAATATTACATTTATCCATCATCTACAAGTAAAAATGGTCAACCATAGTCAAAACAGTGTTTTTTGACAAAAAAGGTCAATTCTGGCAAAGCTGGCTCGAATAGTCGCGCCCCCTGTTCAAATGGTCGCGCCCCTTTACAGCAACTTTTGAGTGGGTTCCACTGGTCCAAATCAAGTGCAGGATGGCTCATTGGAAATCTTGGTCTGTCTACTTTCCATCCCAAGTGGAATTTCTGAATTTGGAGTTGTTTTACCCCCTCAAAAACCATTTCTCCCAAGGTCACTTTCTGCAACTCAAAAAGTGGGCAGAAAGTCATTTTTTGATGTATTTTGAGCTTTTGGAAGCTCAAATCTCAAAATCAGGCTTCTCCCAAGTATTGGTAATTTTTCTCTTTGCATGCCCTTTCCAAAAATGCCAAGTTTTCAAAATTCCGAGCAGTCCTCCAAAATAGTCTCACCCGGGGTGAGACCATTTCACGGGAAAAACCTGTAATTTTACCAAAAAATTGCAAAATGCTCCAAAATTCTCAAAATTTTCAGATTTTGATGCTAGATCAAGGCTGGTCAGTACCATGATGAGTGAGGGATGCCTCAGCCAAGATGGGGAGTGAATTTTTCCTTTTCTTCTTCTTCCGGGCCTCTGACAGCTTTCGTTGGAGAATTTTCATTCTAGCCTTGCTAACATGCAATCTTGCCCAATAGTGTGTTTTCATGTTGCATAGCAGCTCTTTGTCACGATTTTCCTTTTCCAACAATCTCTCCAAATGTGCATCTACACTGATAAGCATGGACTCCCGATCAGCACGCAATGGATCACCGGGCCTCCTACGGTTCAAAGTTCGATCACTGCGGATCCTCCATAGCTCATCAAGTTCTTTTTCTTCTTCTAATTGTTTGGTGCGTTGTTCTAGATAAGTGATGGTCCATTAAGCCATTTGGAGCTTTTGCTGCAACACGAGGTTCTCCTCCTCTCTCTGCCTGATAATCTCATAAAAATTTGAAGGGGGAGAGCGGGCATCACGACTAGTGAAATCATCATGTGCCTCGCGAACTGCCTCATCCTCAATCATGGGTTGCTTGCCCTCTCGTACTGCCTGTGCCGATGAAGAAAGCGAGGCCCCTTCCACCTGGTGTGGAGATAACACTCGCTGCTCTGAAGATGATGACGAGACCCCTTCCACCTGCTGTGGAGAAAGTACTCATCGAGCTGCTGCAAATAAGGTCCTATGACCCCTCTGATATGTGACCCAAGGAGAAGAAGCCATGTGTCTAGGAATGCTAGTCTCGGGCTGATTTGATGGCCCTCCCTCCTCGTGAACTGCCTCCGGCCCTAGATGTGGCTGTGTGAAAAAATGTCGGGAGATGAAATCTGCCCAAGGAATGCCCTGCTGGCTCAGCTGATGGGAAACTACTAGCTGAATAAGACCATGATGGCATAGGCTCCGAAGCTGCTGTGCTGGGGTCTGTCTTTGAAAGATAGTGGCCATCCTCTGAATGTCGTGAAATAAGTATGCTGAGATGTTCATGATTCTCACTCTGGTGAAGTGCATCAACATGTGGATATGACAAGAAAATACTTGTGAGAATCTCCCCTCACATGTGAGGTAGTGCATAATGAGTCTCATGATATCTATATACTCTGCTCGGAGGAACTTGATGGGAAATTTCCTTGACAAGTTATGCATATAGGTAGACCTGACATATTGCTCGTAGTATACTCGGTCCAGCCACTTGCGCTTCGGCCACACCTCACCCACATTGGGTATCCCAGTAGCATCTGTGATAGCCTCTGAAGAAAATACAAAATTCACCCCTGCAAGGGTGACCTGCCTGTCATGGAGATGTAGGACAAACAACCGGGCCAACTCTCTGTGATGCTGAATGTGTGACAGCCTCTCACAAAACTGATAACAAGCCATGTGCTGAAAACAAGATACTGCAAATGGGCAAGCTTGCAACTCCGTCAATGATGTGGGCTCTTCCCTCTTGTGGTGACCACTCTTGCCTCCCCTACGAGGCCTCCGCTGTGTCTCAATCTGAGTAGATGATGATCGGTCATCACCTTGCTCATTAGTCTCAGTAGTTGACATGGTGTTATTGGGCAAGGTGGAATAAACAAGTCAAAATGACCACTGCCCTGCCTGCAAAATGCTGTGAAGTATGCTGTTTTCAAGGGGAAACATCATGAGGGATATGTTAGGGGAGGGAATTTACATATAGGAAAGGGAAAAATATATATATAAGCAGGGAATTCTGACGGAAAACATCACATAATGCTAAACATGTCATTCCATCTTTCAACATTTGCAAATCAAATCAATACTTTATTTAGGGAAACTGTGTTTTTTTAAGCATCAAGGGAAAGGACAATGAAAATCTTCATGATGAAGGGGAGGATGTCATGGCATAGGGGGATAGGGCAGCATCACTTATATACAAATAACAGGCAGCTCATTTCATTTTGCTTTTGCATGTCTTTGAGGAGCATACTCTGTTGTTTTTATAACTTTTGGACTGGCCATTTGATGCTTTGGGAAACAGGGAGTTAGGGTATTTGATTGCAAGAGGAAGGGAGAGGGGATTGCTGTGATTATGTTACAATGGAAGGGAGAGGGAATTGGTAACTTGGGAATTAGGGAAAAGAGAGGATATTAGGAATTAGGTTTAGGGGGACAATGAAACCCTTTTAATAATCACTGCCAACTAGTTTTCGTAACAACAATTCATTTAAACAGGGGTAGTTTCATTTTTGCATTTGTCATTGGGAATTAGGGTTTCACTGTATGCTTTGACATTGGGAGGGACATTCAAATTGCATAAGGAGTTTTGCATGAAGGGAAATGCAATTGAATTAGGTTTTCATATGGGGAATATATAGGGAAAAACAGAGTCTTAAGGATGGGGAAGAATACCACGTTAATGCAAAACCCTAATCACAGCAGAACTGAATTTTTTTTTTTGATAGCTATGCAGCTGTACATTTAATGGATTATTGTCATGACTTTAACATAGCTTGCAACCTTTGACATATACACAGCAAGATGACATTTTTCTTTATTTTTTATAAGGCTATGCAAATGGCATTTTCACTGTTTTTACAATTCTTGTGTGCATGCCTTGTCATCACTTTCTTTTGTTCTTTACAATGTTTTCTTTTTCATTTTGTTGTGTTTTTTATACATGAATTTGCTGTGTGACAAAGTGTTAGGGTTTTAATCATGTAGCATGGGGAAAAGGTAGGATTTGTATGGTTAGAAAGAACTAGGGTTTGATAGGATTTAGGTGTAGGGTTTGTATGGTTAATTTGCAAATGAGATCAATAAATATGACATATTAACATATGTGATTAACATGGGAAAATGAAAGGAGGGACAGAAGGAAAAATTGCCTTGAAAAACAAACAAACTGTCATAACATATGCTTGCAAAACAACCATCATTCAACCTATCTTCTATTGATTTCTTGCATGAAATTATAACCATAATCCTCCTTTGCAATCATAACACCATCACAAACCATGTGGCGGAGACATACCTTGACAAATTTGAGAGGATTTGGAGAAGTTTAACTGTTTGGGTGAGTTTTTGTGCAGACAGCCAGAATGGTCGCGCACCACCCTGGAATGGTCGCGCACCACTGTAATAGTCGTGCCCGTGTAGTTTTATACAGCGAAAAACTCACCAAAAAGTTGCGCACCACCCAGGTGGTCGCGCACACCTGAGGAATGGTCGCGCATCTTCCCAAGCGCTGGATTTGCAGAAAATTGCCACGAAATCGCCTTCTTTACCTCTAGCACAAAATTTTCACTTTCAATTGCACAATAAGAGTGACTAAAGAGGGAAATTAGCTTTTATAGGGTCATTTTAAAAAAAAATTAACTTTATAACCCACTTTCTAATGTTTTCAACTTGCTTTTCTTTTTAACACTGTTTAGAGTCTTTTTGTCCTGAAATGAGCTCTTTTGATGCGTTTGACTCCGTTCTTTTTGTAGGTTGACCATCTGATGGGTTGTGGTGAAGGAACCAGGGTTGTTGCCGACACTTTTGCGAACTTCTAAAAATTTCTTTGTTTTTACAAATTTGACATGACCTTGGACTTAAAAACAGAGTTTTTAAATCCAAGGTATAAAATGATCTGTAGCTGATGAAAATAACAATGAAACATATGTACATACCTCCTTCTGCTTGCTGGGCACTCACTGACCTTGACTCATGACCTTGAAGTGATTTTGACTCAAAACCCTAGACCTAAGACCTGGGACCTCAAGACAAAAATAACAAGTATGATTCAATTTCATTTTGGTATGACTTGATCCAGCAAAGCCAAGAAGGGAACAAAGACCAGCTCCTTCATTCAGTGTTATGGCATGCCTAATGGGATGCAAAATTGACACTGATGAGACACCTATAAATGCATATGCAAAGAGTTATTGATCACTGATGGAGGGCTCAAGACCGACACTAACACGCCCCACAACTATTGTGTGTATTTGCCAGACAGTGGTAAAATTGTCGTGCGACGAGATATAAAATTTTAGGAGGAGAAAGCCATGAAGTGTTCACTTAAGAGGGATCTACACTTGCATGCAGATGAGGAGTTATTATTTCCTAAGGATGAGCTTTAGGATGTGGATCAACCACAGGACGAGGTTCATGGAGTGGAAGAGACCACTCAAGTAGCGCCAACCATAAGAGAGTGAAAGCGCTTGACAGAAGCTGAGCGACTAGCTCAAGATGCAGAGAAAGTTGTAGGACCACCTATAGCCTAACGTAGACAGAGACAGTCACCTGATCGGTACACTGGATACATGGCTCTTATGAGTAAGTGTGTTGTGACTGAGCCATCCTCTTTCGAGGAAGTTGTGGAGGATCCCGCATGGGTAGACGCCATGGTGGAAGAGTATGATTCTATTGTCAAAAACACTGCATGGGAGATTGTTCCTAGACTGAAAGGGAAATCAGTGGTGGGTTCGAGATGGATCTACAAAGTTAAGCAGGTAGCTGATGGGAGTGTGGAGAAGTACAAGGCAAGATTTGTTTCCCAAGGCTTTTCACAGATAGAGGGGATCGATTATGAGGAGACCTTTGCACCTGTCGCAAGGTATTCTTCCATATGGAGGATTCTTGCTCTCTCAGTGCAGATGGGATGGCACATTCATCAGATGGATGTGAAGACTGCGTTCCTCAATGGAGTCATTGAGGAGGTGGTGTACATTGAGCAGCCCGAAGGCCTTGAGCTCTTCAGCAGTGAGTCGCATGTGTGCAGGCTCAAGAGAGCGTTGTATGGGTTGAAGCAAGTACCACGTGCTTGGTACACACAGATAGACAACTATTTCACCAGACTTGGATTCTCCAAGAGCGAGGTGGATCCTAACCTATACCAGATTGTGGTGGAGGGTAAGTTGCTTATCATTGTACTATATGTATATAATTTGATTCTAACGGGTGATGAGTTGTTGATACTTTCATGCAAGGATGATCTGGCTAAGGAGTTTGAGATCAAGGACTTGGGCCTCCTTCACTATTTCCTAGGATTGGAAATATGGCAGCGCAATGGTGGACTATTTGTTTCTCAGGGTAAGTATGCTCGGGAGATATTGGAGAAGTTCAACATGCATGGCTGCAAGCCTGTTGATACTCCTCTTCCTGGAGGTTGGAGGAAGGAGGATGCCACTTCGGGAGAAGAAGTGGATGCCACTGTTTATCAACAGTTGGTGGGGTTGCTGATGTATTTGGTTAATACATGACCCGATATATGTTATGCAGTTAACTAGCTTTCACAAGCTATGGTTAAGCCTACCAAGCTCTTCTGGAAGGCGGGCAAGCATGTATTGCATTATTTGAGAGGCACATCAGGATATGGATTATGGTACAGACAGGAGGATGAGGTGAAGCTATGTGGCTTCACAGATGCAGATTGGGTAGGGCACCCAACCGATAGAAAGAGCACATTAGGAGGGGTCTTCAGTATTGGATCGACAGCAATTTCTTGGTACAACAGGAAGCAAAGATCTGTGGCACTCAGTTCAGCAGAGGCCGAGTATATGGCAACAAATTTGGCTACATGCGAGGCTATATGGATGAGGAAGATTCTAGTTGGTTTGTTCGGTTCTCATTTAGAGCCTACTGTGATTTACTATGATAACCAAAGTTGCATTAAAATCTCAGCTAATCCTGTATTTCATGATAGATCTAAACACATTGACATCAGGTACCATCATATCAGAGATTGTGTGCAGTGGAGGATCATGTTAGTTTCATACATTCAAACGGAGGATCAGGATGCTGATATTCTGACGAAGGCTCTCACCAGGAGCAAATTCGAATACCACCGAGGCAGGATAGGGGTTGCTGATAATCCATATCTTGTCGAGAGGGAGTGTTGAGAATGCAACAAGATGATGGATCTTAGTGAAAAGAGTCGCCTTCACTAAGTGGGCCCGTAGGCAAATTATGGCGCAAAGTATATTTTTAGACTATGTCTATTTTTAGACATATGGATCATGTATATGAGTTGCAAGATGGTGTTTATGGATAATTGGTCAAGTTGGCAAAAATAGATGGACTTCTATTTTTAGACAACAGTGGTGACACTGTCAAGTATAATTATAGAGAAGTCAAATATTATTGTCTTATAATAATATTTAGACTATAAACTTTATCTTATTCTCTTGGAGCACTTCAGTTTGAGCTACAAATGTGGAACATGCAGCTGTCAGAAGGAAATATGATTTCTTTGTGGATCAGTTGAGTTGTTGCATGCATGACTTCAGTTAGAACTCAATCAGTTGAGTTTGGTGGAGTTGATTGTGGAGTTGATGGAGTTGTGTTCAGTTTGACTTGGTTAAACTAGTTGTAATTAGTCTAACTGCAAATAGACTAATGATGAGTTGTTAAACTAATTATTAACTCATAATGCAACTAAAGAATACATCAGTTAACTCAATTGCATGTTAGTGCATGTACAGTTCAACAGGGACAGGTGTTAGAGGATCAGATTGCTATCAGTTGTGACTATAGTTGTGCATGAGGATTTGCACAATCAATGGGATTGAGTTATGCCAATGAGAATTGGCCAATACCAAGTGATTATAGCCTCAACTCACGTGATTCCCAGTGTGAGTGATTCTTTTGAGGTAAATACGAGTTTGGTTCAACCATTCTCATCTATTCTCATGCAGGATTGCGCAGTGGAGGCAGGCAAGCAGTGGGGGAGATTTGGAGATCATATCTGAGCTGTTTGTGTGTAACAGGTGGAGATAGTACTGAGTACTTGTGAGGAGTATTGTACTATGTATTGTTACATGTTCTCAATCATTATAATATATAGATAGTTGGGGGTTTTCAGCTTTATGCTTTCCCCGAGTACATATTGTGTTGATATGTGTGATTGATGCTTCAATGTGTGCATGCGATTGATGTTTTAATTCCGTAAATTGATGATCAACGTAGAGGAGGTTATGTATTATGCATGATTCTGCAAATAGTGTATAATCAGGATAATCTCTTTGAATAAGTGTTATATTATTCAAAATTTCTACATAAAACATGGTTAAACATGGTTTACCAAGGTTGACCATGATTGACCACGGTTAATCATGGTTGACCATAGTTATCATATTGAAACAATCTTTGTCATAATGTGATGTTGGACCATGGTTGAGATGATGATTTAATTTCATATTAAGATAATCTTTGTCACAATACGATGTAGGAGCATGGATGGCGATGATTAAACATGGTTGACCACGATTGATTTTATAAAATATGGTTGACAATGGTTGACCATGATCGATATTATAAACCCAAAGGAATAATAAACCCTAGAGATTAATACTAAAAACCCAAGGGATTTTTTTTTTGAAGCAAGAGTCGTACCTTCTGTTTAATTGAATATAAAAAACAAATTACATAAATTACAACAGTCCCAAAGGATCTGTGGGCCATAGAATTAACTACCTGCTTAAATCCTAGGGCACCGGGCCAAAGGCTTAAAAACCGGGCCAAGGGCCCACAAGACCCTCGAAATACAAACAAAAGCCGAGACCGTTCGATTCGCCTTCAGAGATCTGACGGACAAGGCTCGTATTAGGGCGAAAACAAGCAAACTCTTTAAATCTAGAATCGGACCCGATGAGGAAATAGGGACCGTTCTATAAGAATTTTGGGTCTGAATGGGGGGATAAGCCTCGAGCATGTAGTCTGCCCAAAATCCACTAATACCCACCTTGAAGTGAAACAAGCACGAAAGGTAACACCACACACAGACCCGAATTCAAATAAAGCCATCATTTAAGTTAAGTTTGGGTCGCACAGGCACGGTAAGCACCTTGCAAAATCCCTAGGATTGCAACAAATCTACCTAACTACGAGCATGTTAAACCATCACCCGAAAAAGTTGATTATTCTTTAGGGAATTTAGTTTTCATGAAGAGTTCTAGGTTCAAAAGACTACCACCCGATAACTTTGGGGATGAACAATTCCAGGTGTAAATTCCCTCCCGAAGACCAGTTATCCATGCACTGGTTCACCATAAAATATCAGAATTCCCCTGTTTCCTTAAGTCAAATCCTTTTAGTTTCCCCTATTTTGATAGAGATCCTTGTCCGTGCTAGCTTGTCTGAGACATTCTTCCCTCAATCTGCCTTGGGGTGTCTCTATCCAATTATAAATTTTATTACTCTTGGTCCATCGCATGCCTTCATTAGCTAGAATTTCTGCTACTTTGTTGGTAGTATGGCGCACATGAGTAAAACTAAGGGTTCTCATGTTCTGCAGGTGAGATTGAATCCGTTGATAAACTTGCAGAAGCCACCAGTGTCTCGATACTTTATCTGGACTATAGCCATTTCAAACTTTCTAGACTGAATTAATAATCAATTCGAAATCAGCTTCAATTATGGCATTATGAAAATTTAAGTCCTTCAAGATTTCTAGACTTTTCTCAAGGGCCATAAGCTCTGCCATATTGTTAGTGGCTTTACCCAAATGGCTATGAAATATGGTTTTTATGTAACATTTTCATATTTTATTACTCCTCCATACCTAGGTTACCTTTAGAGGCCCCATCTATATTACATTTTAAAAATCCCTGAGGGGGTGGTTGCTAGAAATCCTTATCACCAACTATATGACTTACATTCATTTTTTTTCCCAGTGGGGAAAGCCCTTAAAGACCCAAGTTTCATAGTATCTGTACATCCTTATCTTTAGGTTGGTCCTCTGGGGGGTTTTTAATGAGGGTCCCTATTGTCTCCTTTAGCTGTCTTAAAATCTGAGCCATGATGTTCTGGGGAGAACCTTTTATATTCTTGAATATTATGTTGTTGCATTCTTTCCATACATCCCATATTATAAAGCCTATAACTAATGCCCAAGCTTTGTTTATTATTTCATTATCAGAGAAATTTTTCCTCCATTTCTTCAGAGCACTAGTAATACTGCTCAAGTCCCTATCTGTTTGTCTGAATATTAAAGTTACCTCGTTCCACAAGGTGGAAGTGAATGGTTAGAGGTTGAGTAGATGATCCATGGTTTCTTCTTGTAATTCACATAGCTGGCATCTAGATGGACCGTGTACCCCTCTTTTCCTAAGATTTTCCTAGGTCAGAATACTTTTATGTTGCACTAACCACATGAATAGTTTGATTTTCATCCAACTTTGGTTCTGCCATAGGTCCTTCCATACCCCATTAGGGTTAGGGTAGTCAAGTCTGCGGGCTATGCGCTTGGCCTCTTTGAGGTTAAATTTATCTTCATTATTATTGCTCCATCTCAGCTGGTCTGAATCTGCTGATGTCAAAATATTTCTTTGTTCCAAGATGTCCATTAAAGCTTCTGCATGTGCCTTTAACAGGGAGTCATCACTATAAACCAGGTTCTTCCATAATCTCCATTTTTCTTCTCTTTGTTCTTGATCCCAGAAGTCATTTACCATGTGTAACCCTTTGTTGTCAGTATCGTTCTTGAGATTGACAAACTCTTCTCTTAACAGTTTAAGTTCATGTTTCCAGTTATCTTCCCAGAACCAAGCAAGGTTACCATCTCTTAAGTCCCTGAAACTATGTTTCTACAAAATGGCTCTATTCTCCCAAGCTTTATTCCATATGTGGGAGCCTTTAATGAGCCCAAACATTCTAATGTGGTCCTTGTCTTGCCAATTGATTGCATATTTCTGTTTCCAAATCTGGGCCCAAGGGGAAGCTGAATTTTTTAGCCATCTCCACCATAGTTTAGCCCCCAAAACTTTGTTTAGCATTTCAGGATCATCTAGTCCCAAACCTCCATGTGTCTTGGGTTTATAGATCTTCTCCCAAGCCACCAAGGCCCATTTTCCTTTCTCTTCCCCTTTGCCCCAAAGAAAATCTCTTTGGATATTTTTGCATTGTTGCATGACTCCTTTAGGAGTTGGAAGGGCTGAAAACATAAAAATGGGGCTAGTTTGTAGGACAACCTTTGTGAGCACTAGCCGACCTACTAAGTTCAAAGACCTATTTGTCCATTTCTAAATTTTTTTTCTGTAGCTTATTACTCACCGATTCCCAAACTGTCTTTCTCAGGGGTTTGTCTGTTAGCGGTACTCCCAAATATTTGGAGGGTAACATGTCTCTTTGAAAGCCTAGAATTCTAGATATATTTCTCTGAATAGCAATGTTAGTGTTAAAAAAGAAAATCTTTGATTTGGTAAGGCTTACCTCTATGCCTGCAGCCATTGCAAAGTCTTTCAGGATTTGTTTATAGGCTAGAGTTTCTCTGACCGTAGGTATACCCTATAACATGGTATCGTCCACATATTGTTTATGGATCAAAGCATCTCCGTTCATGGTAAGTTTGAGACCCTGGATTTTGCCTATTGCTTTGGCCAAATTGATATCTTTTCCAAGCCCTTCCATCATGAGAATAAAGAGGAAGGGTGAGAGTGGATCTCCTTGTTTGAGACCTCTCGTAGGGTAAAAGGGTTTAGATGGTGAGCCATTTAATAGGATTGAAAAACTCGAAGTAGTTACAAGGGCCATTGCCCAACTTACCCAATTATGGTCAAAGCCATAAGCTATCAAAACTCTCCTGATGTAAGTCCAACTTAGCTTATCATAAGCATTTTCTAGGTCAAGTTGCATAATAATACCTGCCTGCCTCTTGCTCTTAAGTCAGTGAACCACCTCGTGAGCTTGAATGATGTTGTAGAGAATTTTCCTACCTTCCACATACCCAGTTTGTTCTGCCAAAATGAGAGTAGGGGGAAGGGGCTTAAGCTTGTTGGCTATTAATTTTGAAATAATTTTGTACACCACATTGCATAATGCTATTGTTCTGAATCTTTCTGGTGTCATAGCATTATCCTGCTTAGGGATCAAGGATATGAGAGAGGTATTGAGGGCCTTCAAAATAGTTATGTTTTTCCTTGAGTCATCCACCACATCGAGGATATCCCGCTTGACAATTCCCCAACATGCTTTGAAGAAGTCAACATTGAAACCATCTCGACCTGGCACCTTCCCATTTTGCATCTCTTTGATGACTTCCCTGACCTCTTCATTCACAGGCCTATTTAGATTGTAATTTTCTTCTTTTGTCACAAGCTTAGGAATGTGCTTTGTAAATTCATTAATGAATTGTGATCTATCTAATAGAGGTTCCTCGACAATGGCTTGGAAATGTTGAACCAATGTTGCTTCTATTTCTTTGTGGGTATTGAGTTTCTTTCCTTAAGCATCTTTAATGACTGAGATCATGTTATAAGACCTATGATCCATGGTGGATTTGTGAAAAAACCTTGTGTTCCTTTCTCCTTCTTTTAACCATTGTACCCTTGATTTCTGTTTCCAGAATATCTCCTCTTTCTTGCATAATTCCTCCCATTCCTGTTGATGGTGTTTAGCTTGTTTCTTTCTTCCCTCGTTGAAGCCATCTGTTATGAGGATATGGTTAATCTCATGAAGCCTCCGTTCAACAAATTTTTTGGCTTCAAAAATGTTGCCAAATTCATTCTTATTCTAATCTTTAAGCCTGAGTTTGATATTTTTCAATCTTTTATGCAGGAGGAACATTTTAGTGCCTTGAACATGCATATCCTCTGTCCACCATTTTTTAATATTGTTGATAAAGTCCGGATGGGTGAACCAAATGTTTTCAAACCTGAAAGGTCTGTTTCTTGGAGTTCCTATAAAGGACGCTTCAAGTTGAACATGCCAATGATCTGAGCCACCAAAAGGGAGTATCCTTGCTGATAGGTCAAGGCTTGTAAGGATAAGGTCCTTTGATATGATAAATTTATCGAGTTTTGAAGCCACTTGGGACTCTCCTCCCCTTTTATTATTCCAGGTGAAGATTCCATTACTTGTCTCTGTGTGTACTAGCCTCATATTGTTTATAAAATTATGAAATTCTTTGGAATCTCTGCCTAGTGATCTAGTTCCACCTTTTTTTTCAAAAGGGATATGATCATGTTAAAGTCCCCTCCCAAAATCCAGGGGATGTTCGAATGTCTGTTTCTTAGATCCTCAAGTGAGGTAAGAAGCATGAGTTTATATTTAGGCTTCTATGGACCATAAACATTTTGTGGTCAAATAAACTTCCTTGTCCTCCAAAGGTTGAATAACCATTGAAAGGTAGTTTTTGGATGCTTCAACATCAATGGTTCCTAGTTTCAGAGGGTTCCAAATTGTAAGAATTCCTCTTGCTATTTTATCTGCTTTAACTTCTAGATATTCATATTTAATCAACCATTTGCTGTGTATTTCTCTTATTTTTCCAACTGAACATTTTGTTTCCTGGATGAAAATCATATTTGGTTTTTCCTCTTTCATTCTATTGCTGAGATTTATTTGTTTCTTTTTACTTCCTAGAACCCTGATATTCCATGTTGTGAGCTTCATTTAAGAAATATTTGTAAATGAGTAACTAGTTATATCTTTCGTCTTACCTGAATCAATCATAAGTTTTCCACACTCTAGAACCAACTCATTTTGTTTTTTCCTACCTCTCTTCCTACCTGGGTTCCTAAGAGCTAGTCCCGATGTTGCCTTCATTGTTCTCACCCCTTCGTTGTTCTGAATATCATGGTTTCTTTTGAGTCTTGAACCTTTCACCTGGGTTCTCCATAGGAATAGTTGTTGCACTCTATTGAACTCCTCTTGTGGTAGTGAATCCATTCCTTTGGTAGTTCCTTACAAAAAATTTTCCAGATCTAGATGCTTCGTTTCAAGAATATCTTGCAGTTCATGATCCTCTATTCTCACCTCGCTAGGGGTTGTCTCTTGGTCCCTGTCCAATTCCACAGTGTTCAGCAGATCCTCCTTTTGTTGGTTGTTTTCATGTGTATCCTCCTTTCTATCTTCCTTTTCCTTCTCTAAAATGTTGTCCTCCAGAGCCTAGTTTGCTTTATCTTGCTCCTCTTCTTTTTCTAATACCTTGTACCTATTCTGATTCAGCTGCTTTTCCTCATTGATTTTTTTGATACCTTCTCACTCCTTTACCTTTATTCCCCACTTTGTTAAAGCTTTCAGTTTCTTTCCCTGAGGTAGCTTTAGTCCTGTTTTCCATTTTGTTTAAGGGGAAATCTTTGAATAGATGCCCATGTTCATGGCATTTGCGGCATCTAAAAGGGACATGCTCATAGTCCATCGCTTGCACCCATTCTTCATCAAAGACTTCCAGAATTACTTCATCCAGTAGAGCTCTAGAGAGGTCCATTTCTACGCATATATGGGAAAAGGAGATATACTTCCCCCGCATAGTGGCCTCTGATATTTTAAAAAAATGCCCTAGTTTATTTCCTATTGCTTTCAATGATTCTGGCTGCCAATAATCCAGTGGTAGGGAGTAGAGCCTTACCCACATCGGGACTGATGTGAATGTCTCATGCTCTAGGACAAAATTCATTACCTAAGGCCACATTTAGAGGCCTGCAGCTGCATAGAAGTAGCGTCCTCCTTCAAATACCCTGTCTTTATCCTCAATGTTTGCAAAAACTATAGTGAATAAACCCTTGGATCTAAGGTGCCGATCATATCCCCCTTAGGTTTCCAATGATTCTTCATCCATGTTTGTAAATCCTTCTCTGTAGGCCATAACCCTATGAATTTACAAATGACTGAATAAGTCTCCATGTGTTCCCGATGTGGATGTAGCGCTAGATCACTTAACACCACTCAGGGTATGATGGTTGCCCTAGAATTACAAGGTCTAGTCCACTTTCTGGTGTCATCTTTTTGATTCTCTCCTCCTATTCATTTTTCTCTACTGGCTTCTTCCTGCATATTTTCCTGCCCCTGTGTGCCTCTGTTTTCTTGTTTCCCTTCTTTTGAAACCCTTGTTTCCGCCTCCAAAGGTTTCTTAAATCTATTAGATACTTCCTAACGGTAGGAGGGAGTGGAACTCCCCCCCCCTCGCACCTCTCCATGGTGCCCAACATTGCTCTTTTGTTGCAAACCCTAGCTCTCAGTATCGCCTCGCACAACCTTTTTTGCAAGGGATGAATATTTGAAAATACATATTTTTGAAAAAAAATCAAAATTATATATTTTTTTATCAAAACCTAAGGGATTATAAACCTAAGAGAATAATATTAAATCCTAGGAATATGAACCCTTAGATTAATAAACCCAAGGATTGATATTACAAACCCAAAGGAATAATAAACCCAAGGGATAAAAATTATAAACCTAAGGTATATAAACGCTAAGATAAATATTATAAACCCTAAAATAAACATGGTTGACCATGGTGGATTTCCATATTGAGATAATCCTTGTCACAATGCAACGTTAGACCATGCTTGACCATGATTTACCATGATTTATTTTCATATCAAGACAATATTTGTCACCATGTGATGTTGGATCATAGTTGATTTTCATATTTAGACAAGCATTGTCAAAATGTGACATTTGACCATGATTCACCATGGTTGACCATGATTAATCATGGTTGATCACGATTGATATTATAAACCCAAGGGATTAACACTAAAACCCAAGGGATTATGAACTCAATGGAATAATATTAAACCCAAGGGACTAATATTATAAACACTAAAATAAACATGATTAACCATGGTTGATTTTCATATTGAGACAATCCTTGTCACAATGTGAAGTTGGACCATGGTTGACCATGCTTAACCACGATATATTTTCATATACTAAAAACCCAGGGGATTATAAACCTAAGGAAATAATATTAAACCCTAGGAATATTAACCACTGGATTAATAAAACCATTGGATTGATATTATAAACCCAAGGGATAAAAATTATAAATCAAGGTATATAAACGTTAATATAAATATTATAAACCCTAAAATAAACATGGTTGACCATGATGGCTTTCCATATTGATATAATCCTTGTCACAATGTATCATTGGACGATGGTTGACTATGATTTACCATGATTGATTTTCATATCAAGACAATCTTTGTCACCACGCAATGTTGGAACATGGTTGACCATGGTTGTTTTTCATATTAAGACAATCATTGTCACAATGCGACATTCGACTATGGTTGGCTATGATTGACCATGGTTGACCATGATTCATATTATAAACCCAGGGGAATAATACAATCAAGGGATTGATATTATAAACCCAAGGGATTAATACTAAAACCCCAAAGGATTATGAACCCAAGGGAATAGTATTAAACCCAAGAGACTAATATTATAAACCCAAGATATAAACCCTAAGACAAATATTACAAACACTAAAATAAATATGGTTGACCATGGTTGATTTTCATATTGAGAAAATCTTTGTCACAATGTGACAATGGACCATGGTTGATTTTCATATCAGGACAATCTTTGTCACAATGTAACGTTCAACCATGGTTGACCATGATTGACCATGGATAACCATGTTTTCTTTTATAAAACATGGTTGAACATGGTCGACCAAGGTTCGCCATGAATGACCATGGTTAACCAAGGTTGACCATGATTGACCTTGGTTGACCATGATTGATTTTATAAAATATGGTTGACCATAGTTGATTTTCATATCTAGACAATCTTTGTCACAATGTTATGATTGAACATCGTCACAATGCGACGTCGGACTATGGTTGAACATCATTAACCTTGGTTGACCATGATTGATTTTATAAAATATGGTTGACCATAGTTGATTTTCATATCTAGACAATCTTTGTCACAATGTTATGATTGAACATGGTTGACCATGATTAACCATGGTTGACCATGATTAACCATGGTTGACCATGATTGACCATGATTGACCATGGCTGACCATGATTGACAATGGTTGACCATGATTGATCATGGGTGACCATGTTTGACTAAGGATGACTATGAGTGAACAATGTTGACTATCATTAAGTATGATTGACCATCGTTGACCATGGGTGACCATGTTTGACTAAGGATGATTATGAGTGAACAATGTTGACTACCATTAAATATGGTAAACATATAATTGATTGACATTGACCATGGTTGACTATTTATACAGCGATTGCAAATGTTGACTACAAAGTTTAAATATCTTTGTCTATGTCATCATGATGACTCTAGATATGTGTCTATGCTTCATTGTCAGCATGTTAAACATAATGCCTATTAATTATCACGGTTCAACATGATCTTCATGTTCACTATCTTTGATCAAATTGATCATGATTATGATGTGTTAATGTTTAAATTAGTTATTATTAATGTGTTAATTTATAGATCAATGCAATAATCTATAGTTATTATTATATTATTATGATTTATTAAAGTTTAAATAACATTATTTAAGTTTAAAATGATATTTAATATACAATAATAATAATTAATAATATAATTATTATTATTATTATAATATTAATGTATTAATAACTACTCGTTCTTATTGTTATTATTATATTCTAGACATAGTATTAAAAACTCTAATAAGTAAAACCTTAATACTAAACCCATATATATAAGTTATGAAATATTAATTTTAAGTATTGAGGGGTTTTGCAGTGCATTAGATATCATTTTTTGGGATTCAACTACGTTAAGTCATTCATCTATGCCCATTTCCATGAGAGGTAGTTATTTTTAATTTCTAAATTATTAAACATTTTTATTATTTAATGCTTATTTTTTTTATTACTTTTAGTTTTTTTTTTAATTTATAATTAATTTTAGTTTTTTATTTGGTGGTTATTTATATTTTTATTAATTTATATAATTGTTTTAATTATGAAGTTATTATAGATACATGTCTTATTTAATTTTTGTTTTTTAATTATGCTTAATTTTTAAAGTTTTATCAAATTTCATATTATTTTATTAATGTAGTTGTGCTATTTTATATTCATGTACGAAAGACAACTATTTACATCAAAGAGAATAAACAAATTTCAATCTCATTTTAGTTGATGCTCATTCTACATTGATTAACTCTTTTTTCTTTTCTCCTTTATCCTCTTGTTTAAATAATTGAATTCTAAAATTTTCTATGATATAGTTAAATTTCACAAGTATATATGATATGATTAATTTTATATGTAAAATATAAATATAATAAATATATTTTTTAATTTATTTCATAAATTTGAATTTAAAAATATTTTTAATTTTCATTTAATTCTCTTAAAAAAAATGAAAGGCAAAAATACTATAAAAAATATAATAAAATCATAATAAAAAAAATGCCAATGAATAATATAATTGTTGATAATTAAATTAAATAAATGTTACAATAACATTATCTACAATATCCCTTAAAAAAAAAAAAAAAAAAAAAAAAAAAAAAACACATTATTATAAAATCTATTGTTAGAAAAATTATAAAATAAAATTTAATATTTATAAATTAAAATATATATAAATTTATTTGGATTTTTCAATAATAATAAATTATTGATAAATGAATTATAATGTTGATGATGATGATGGTTAATGTCCACCGAGACCAAACATTGGTCTATCAGACCTAAAGAAACAAATTATTTATTTTGATTTAAGTTTTTATTCCTATGCTCAAAAAACTTGGAGAGAAGCCTCCCGAGCTCACTATAATTTTGATATTGTAAAAGCTAGAAGGTCAGTATTGTGACAGAGATTGTGAAACTAAGATCTAATGTGGTTGTACTTGAGGCACTCTAAGAGGAAGTGGTTTTCATCCTCGATGTTCCTATTCTCACATAGATGGCAGATCCTTTCCATCCATTGTTTTAGGATCTGCCCAACAAACTGTTTCACTATGGAGCTCATGAGAATTCGTTCTAATCTTTGCTATATTAATTTTCTTCTTTGAGCTAGTTAAAATAGAGAGATACTTTTGATCTTCTAGGGTGGGGTTGGTGACCTTCTTATAATAACTTAATTTTCTTTTAGCCGCTAAATCTTTCTCACACCACATTTTTTCTTTGAACTTAGAAGTAACAATATCTTTAATGTTATTTATGTTTTGCAATGCGTCATTCTCGTTGATCTCCCAATAGTTTAACCAGGCCCTTGTGTCTTTATGCCACCCCTGATTGAGCCTTAGGTGGTTTTGGCTGGAATTTAAAGCTAGCTTAGGAAGTCTATGATCGTCTATGTTATTGAGTTTGTGCTTGTACAACAAAAACCTAATCATAGCTAGGCTCTCAATAGCGGAAATACATGCTTCTATAAGGAGAATAGGATAGGGTGTATTACTTTTAATTTTCAGGTTATAAGTTATAAAACGCTTCTAGATTTGCTCAATATTTCTCCATGATTCTCTAGAGATGCTGCAACCCCAAACCTCACAGCCATATAAGATAACAGGAGTGGCTAAAGTTTCAAAGAGGAACTTCTTTTTATCCCACATTACGAGGTTTGTTGTTTTACAATTATTTTCAAGACCAAAATAAGCTTTCCACCCCCCATTAATCCTTTTCTCAATGCTATGGTTCCAGTTGAGCTTGTAATGAATATCAATTCCTAGGTACTTGTAAGAATACACTTCCTCCAAGTTATTATTGTCATACATAAAATTAGCGTAAGTGTCCTTCTTAGATTTGATAATTATAACTTTTGTTTTGTCAGTGTAAATCCTTAAGAAGCCTAACTTGCTTATCAAGAAGAAGCCTGAGTTGCTTATTAAGATCAGATGGGCACCTACGAATTAAAATTAAAATTAACATTAGTTTAAAATTAAAATTAAAATTAAAATTTTTTATTTATTTATTTTTATTTGATTTTATTTATTGTATTTTTAATGTTATTTTTATTTTATTTTTTTATTCTTTTTTAATTTTTTACTTGTGAATTGCTAATATTTATCTAACGTCTTTGATTTTTTTACCCCTTAATAATCTATTAATTAATATATATAATTCTCTAATATTTTTAGATTAGGGTTGCTCTTAATTTGGAATTCGAACTAATCCATTTTATTTTAAATATATATTCATAACTATGTCCTTTTTAAGCTTATTATTTAAATTAGAGGTTAAACTATTAATATTAATTCTATTTAACTTTACAACCTGACTAATATTTATAAACTATTTAATAACTAATTAATTTATTTACTTGATTTAAATCAAGAATTAAATATCCCTTTAACTTATATTTGATTTAAAATATAATTAACTAATTTCTATTACTTGAATTATTTTATGATTATAATATGTTAACTTGCTTTTTTTTTAACGTATATTTTTTATTATAAAATTATCCATTTATGTTTATAAGGAAATTAATAACTGATTTTTCTTATTTAGTCAATTATGCCCTTCAGAGTCTAGCTCGTCGTTTCCTGGTCAAATCTAGCTGTTCTCTTTTTAGCCGTTACCTGATCTGGAAATTTAGTCGTGGGATATTTTGCCTGATTTATTTATATTGCATAACAAGTTCTGCTCATTCAACTTGTCCTGATGATGAACTACACTGATTGGTTCGAAACGCGTCGACTAAAATATCTCTATGTGGTTGGTTCGAAATGCGTAGACTAAAATATCTCTATGTGATTTTTCGCCGAAGATTCTTCTCAAAATTGATATGGATCACAGAAGCCTAAATTTGTTAAATATATTTTATTTGCCCCTTCTTTCATATTAGTAATAATTAAATATAAAAACTATTTATTATTATTATATAAACCATTCTTTTATATATTGACTTAAATATAAAAATTACAATTTTAGATAAATAATATTGATTTCTTGAAGCACACATATGTATATATTTTAATATACATTTATTTACATGTTAACATGCAACTTTACTGCTTTTCTTGTTTTATTTCTTTTGTTTTTATTTTTTGATAGCTTACTGATTTTTACTGCTTTCTTGTTTTATTTCTTTTGTTTTTATTTTTGACAGCTTTACTGATTTTTATTATTTTTTTTTTATTTTTATTTATATTTATTCAGAGATTAGTATTGTTATTTATTATTTTAATTTATTATTTATTATTTTGTTACTATTACTATTTTTTATTAATGTTTATTATTTATTTCTTGTATTTTAATATTATATTATTTATTATTATTATTATTATTTATATTTATTATTAAGGGACATTTCAAGGGTAGAGAGAACAGGAGTGATTCGTCGTAGCTTTTAGGAATTAAACATCGACGATCTCAATAAAGAGGGAAAACACGACTTAAACAGCTGAAAGGCACCAGGCTTATCACTCGGAAAGTGAGGTGGACTACCAGATCTACTCAAGTGATCCAAAACACTGATGGCTTAGTCCAAAAACAAATAGACACTATGTAATTCAATCAAAAACAAATCAAGAAAAAAACAAGAGACAACACACAAAAGGATCCCCAGTGGAGTTGCCAACTTTTGATGCAGGTAAGTTCCCTCTGCGGATAGAAACAACCCCTCTAGCCCTAGAGTGGGTCTAGTCACAGCAAGACAAAGACAATAGCTAATTCCTTAAATAGTTATCGTTGAAGAGGCCTACCTTATACCAGTGTTTGATGAAGTCTTCATCACGTCGCGTTAGCTATCACTATCTTCTCCCTAATGAATGATTTACCTAAAACAACATATGAAAATGACAAAACACGTAATAGAGCACAACAACGAACTATCTCCTTATAGAGTCAAGGAAACATAAGCTATCAACATACATTTCATACATGATATAGCAAATAACCATTGATTTTATTAATGTAAACAATAGCAATGCTTACAACCATGCCTTGACGTCGCAAGCTTCCTTGAAGGGTCCAATCAGTATGCCTCCATAAGCATTCACTCTCAAAGGTCTCCCAGAAAGACCAATGACACTCTCTCTCACCCAAAAGCACAAGTATGAAACTAAGGCAATCACAACAAGGTTTCCTTCTTACAAAACCATTTTACGCTCTTAATCGACAACATGAAAGGCAATCCAAATTGTAAGCTATCAATCCAACAAGATAAGAACTAGCACACCGAAAACTCAACTAGCACTAGCTGATCATAGTCATGGAGGATGCTTTTATAAGAGGAGGAGCCTCCACAAATGAGGGGACAGGAAGCTTATCTTCATGGGAGGTTACTCAAAAGCAGAACCACCATCTCAAATGAGGAGAGGCGGACTTCTTTGACCCAAAATCCAGCTCCAAAACCATCCAAAAGTATTATTTTTGAACTAATTTGCCATATCTGGGTCAACGCAGGTCAAACACTGAGACTCAAAGACGACGTTACAAGGCATTAGTGCATTCTAGGTTATCGTTGCAGGCAAGATAATGATGACCCGCGATGATCCCTAAAATTTGACTGTTGCTGAGAACATATGTACTCTTGCAATGGTGTCACAAGGTTCTCGTTTGCTCTGGGCCATCGTCGCAGACAAAATACTAATGTCCTACGGCGATCTTAAAACATAGGTAAAAAGGGTAAACTTCAAGATTAATGAGCATGGTTAATCTTCTTGAGTGATATGGAAGATGCAAACACATATTTTGATGTATGACACAGAGCAGATGCCATTCAGGGACCGACTCTACCTAGGATCAGGGGATGCGGGGTCGGTGACAAAATACTGTGTAACATTCCTAGAAAAATTCCTTTTTAGATCCCAATGCAACAACAATAGTTACAACTTCCCTCCAATGTACCTATGATAAGTCCTCCATTGTGTCCCTAACTACCTATACAACCTAACCCTAATCCCAATAATAAGTTAGTGCAACAAATTGAAATGCCAATTATCCTTACCTATTGCATCTCACTTGTGGAATACATTGAAATTTAATTATGATCATTAAGGATAGTAAACCCCATTGTTTCTCCTGTTATTATAGAAAATGAGGAAGAAAATTCATGAGGGGAAGAAAACTTGTTTCAATTATCTTTAGAAAAGAAGCAGGTTGTAAAATCTAATGATACCACTAATGTTGAAACAATTGATAACACCCATGAAGTTGTAACAACTAGTGCTACTATTAACACCACTGGAAAAACTAGTAACACTTTTGATGTCATTGTAACAATTGATGCTATGTCGACTATGAGACATGTAACAACTGTAATGAGACTTCTTTGCAACCCATTACCTTGAAAGGTTAGCCAAAATCAAGAACACTCCTAAGCCTAAATCCAATTTCTTAAGGGAGTTAAAAACTTACATGTTTAAATTCCTTTACTTAAAGTAATTCTAAATGTTCCAATTTATGCTAAAACAATTAAAGAATTATGTGTTAGAAATATAGGTAGGAATCCTCAGGATCCCCCTACTATGCATGTAATTGGAAGGTTATTAGGATGGATGTTAGGGGATAATAAATTTGTTAAATATGAATATCCTTGGAATCCAAAAATAGTTTTTCATATTGGAGGAATAGCCCTTCCAAATACCTTGATTGAATTAGGAGCAACAATTAACATAATCACTAGGGAAATTATTGAGCTACTTGGAATTATCAATTTGAGACCAACTCCTATTGTTTTGGAATTAAAAAATAGGTCTAGGACATGACCTAAGGGAATATTTGAGGATGTTATTATTTCAATGGACTCTTGGCGGTATCCAAAAGATTTTTTAGTGTTACAACCCAAGACACACTTAAGGGGACATCCTCTAATTGTAGGCAGACCATGGCTAACCCTTGCAAATGATTTTATTGGATGTAGATCTGGGTGTATGACCATTTCTAATGGTAATACTACCAAGGAAATTCTACTTTACCCTTCATCAAAACTGAGTTTGGAATATTAGAACCCTTTATGGTATGAGTTTGAGTTAGAAGAAGCTAATACACGTCCACTACTCACTATAGGAAAAACTTTTCATTTTAAAAATGAGACTGAGGACGATGCCATTAACAACTTCATTAATGACCCTTCTTCTATTACACCATCAAGCTCTTGTTTTTTGAGTTTTGTGATAGAAAAATCCAGTTAGGAAGAGACTCTTGATGATTGTCTTAAAGAGGAAATACCTACAACCCTTAGTCTTAAGGGTTTTCCAGTAGAGATAGAGCCTAAGAAGACCTTAAATATTAACCCTAATTTATACCCTTTCCAAAAAGAGAGATTAGTGTAGTTACTGAGAAAGAATAAATAATCCTTTTCATGGGATTATAAGGTCATGAAGGGTATCCATCCTACTTTTTTCACTTATCACATTTACTTAAAGGAAGGATCCCAGCTTATCTGAAAACCTCAACGTAGAACGAATCATTGAAAATTATTATTAAGGAGGAACTTCAAAATATTTTAGATGCAAATTTCATCTACCCAATTTCTGACAACTAATGGGTATCTCCACTTGTTATTGTCCCTAAGAAAAATGGAAAGTGGAGAGTCTATGTAGATTATAGGCATTTGAACAAAGCCACTCAAAAGGACCATTTTCCACTACCCTTTATTGATAATGTCCTAGATACTTTGTCTGGTAAAAAGCTTTTCTCTTTCCTAAATGGATTTAATGGCCATAACCAGATCCAAATTGGTCCCGAGGACTAGGAAAAGTCACCTTAACCTCCCCTTGGGGTAAATTTTCCTATAGGGTCCTACCTTTTTGGAATTTTTAATGGACCTGCAACATTTCAATGAGAAATGTTAGGAACTTTTGCTGATATGGTTAATGGTTGTCTAAAAATCATTATTGATGACTTTACAGCTTACGTAGTTGATTTTGATGAAGCCTTAAAATTTTTTGAAAAGGTAATTGAGAATTTCATACAAAACCATTGTAAGCCCCCACCCCACATTTACCTACTTTTACATGCCCTCTAGTTAAATGTGAAACATAGTACCACTTGACATGACTAGATATCCTAGCTCTAGTTAAGGAAGTGGGGACTATGACTGAGACCTATTGACCACAAACTGATATCCTATAGGGAATACAGATCACTGAGGAGATAAAGAAACACCCTAGGTGGATAATCCCTAACCTGGAACTTCATTTCAGTGACTTAGAATCCCAACCGCACCCTTGAAACTGCCTAAATGCGGTTGAAGGCCTACAACCGCACTCATAAGCCTTGCTCAATGTGGTTGTGACCCAGATTACTCAGTTTAGTTCCTGCAGTCCCGAGATCTGATCCACAATTCCATACCAGCCTCCAAACCACTGCCCATAACTTCCTAATACTTTTGATAATGACAACTCATTAACAAGGCTAAACATACAAACTCGAATAAGAAACTTGACATAATCAGGCCTAACTATGATAGTCATTTCATCAAACATATGGTGAACATGTAATCTACAGGTCATGAATTCATATTTGAAGAGAGGAGTTTGAAACTTATATGATATTCCCCAATAAGGTATATTTCCCTCTCATAATAGCTCAAATAAAATTTGTTATCCCATGCATTAATTAACAATTCATCAACTAATCAAAACATACCAAGAGTCATAGTTAGAACCTATTATGGAACCATGCTTATAAATAACGTATAACTGATGATAGAAAAACCATCAAAGACACATAAAAAGTGCAAGTACTCATATAATACAATAGGAAAATATCTCTTATTAATTGATGCAAAAGCCAACTAAGTCAGGGACTTCCACATTCCACCCAACCATATATTAAGCTGAACCAAATATTTCTTTCATCCAATCATCCTCATGCCACATTCCAAGCATGAACATGGGAACTCAAGACATCAACAACTATGGCTTCCTAGAGATTAAACCACCTCCACCCTCATGATCCCGTGATCCCACCAAAACTGGTCAAAGGATCACATAAGCAAACCAAGACATAAACAAATAGGGCTTCCCAAAGATTAAATCACCTCAACACTTAGGCTACTGTGATCTCGCTAAAACTGTAGGTTTTAAACCTGTATAGAAATTACCTGCATATGAATTCTAAAACACAGAAAATAAACAATGCGAGAGCATAACACATAAAACACATATACACAGAGATTTTCCCCTAGATCCCGAAACCAAGACTACCAGCTTGATTTTTCATTATGTTCCTTTCAATGTTACAATACATATTTATACATTCTGAAGCATCCAATACCATGGACTGAAAACCATCACGACCAAAACCATGTGCAAAAATCATGCACAAAACCATAGGTAGGTCCGCCCAACCTAATATAGGGTCCAAAAACAAAATTTTCTATGGCACTACTTCAGACCCCATAGAGGGGGGTTACCTGCACCCCTCAAACCCCCTGTGATCCCCCCATGACGCAATCGGTGCAACGAAGGGGAGGCTCCGCCCCCCCTCTAACTCCCTGGTTTACTACATGGGTTAATCGTGGAAAGAATATAACACAACCCAATAAAAACCATTCATGATATCACTAGGGCTAAAACAAGCTTGGATGCCTATGAGTTTCTTCACCAATACCTTGAGGAATTTTCCAGTATCCACCCATCTGTTGAGGGATTCTCGAAGATTAACACACCTCCACCACCAACCCTTGGGAATTTTTCTAAGATGACCTCTCCTAGTTCCAAAATGGTCTAATAATCCAAAGATCAACCAAATAAAAGAACCCCATCATAGCATGGCTATCCAGAAATGGTAAGGCAAGATTGAAACCAGTTTCACACCTGAAAAAACCCATGACAATAGAAACAAAAGAACCAAATATACAAATGCATGTACCATGCATCCACAAACCAACTAGGAAATCACACATGCAACCTGTTACCTGTGAAAATTCATGCTGAAATTTCTTGATACAACCTTCTTTCTTGTTCTTTTATTTCCTTGTCCTTCCTTTGCCTTGATTTTTTTTCTTTCTCACTTCCTCCTCTTGGTGCTATTCTCTCTTTGAAACTAATTCCAATGCCGAATTGAAAAAAAGTTGTGAACAGATCCTCAAAATCATTTTTATTATTGAGGCCTTTATTTTATTCCATTTCCTCTATTTTTCCTTCAATTTACCTCTCATGAAATTATATGACCTTTCATCTCCCTTTTCTCCTATTTTCCTTTATTTTCATAAATAAATGCTAAGTAATGCCTCTTTTCCTTTGCTAATGCCTTTTCCAATGTCTTTTCAAATGTCTTTTCCAATGCCTTTGCCAATTTCCTTAACCATAATAAACCAAAATGAAACCCACAAAGGTATTTTGCCCAACATTTATCTTGGAACACGTGTCCCATGACCTTGGTCTTATTTTTCCTTTATTAACTTTATTACATGAAATTTTAACCCGAGGGTGTTACAAACCCCTCCCCCTTAGGGGAACACCGTCCTTGGTGTTCTATGACACATATAACTAGCAAAACCACTAATACTAAAACATATTTCCCATTGAGCTTTATAACCTAGCTTGATGTAGTATTTAAAATGAACAACTTGTTGAACAACAAAACCAACATGAAAACCATGTCACTTGTTGGAGATTTATAACACAGATCATTGTGGTATTTACAATAACAACCATACGTAAATTTGTACATATACAAAAAATCCTTTGCCTCAAACAAAAAATAATGAAGGATACATAATCCACATTTGATCAACCATCTCCCATGTAGATTCATCGGGTTGAAAGTGCTTCCACTACACTGTTTACTTGCTCAATTGTTTAGTTTCAGAGCATGAGTTGTTTCCACTACAATATGCACTGAGGTTCCGACTAGAATTATCCTTCTGGCTCCACTTACAATAAAAACCAATCAATCACATGATAAACATCCTTCATATATATTTTAAGTAATGAAACATGGAAAACATCGTGGACTTTCACTGTCGACAATATTGCAAGCTTGTAAGCCACTAGTCCAATCCTCTCAAGGCTATCGAAAGGCCCATAGTACCAAGGTGTCAACTTAGCACATGAATGAATCTTCATGGAGCTCTTCTTCGACTTGATGCACAATTACACATGTTCCCCAACCTGAAAATCCTTCAATGCCCTGTGTTGATATTCATAACTATTCTTCCTATACTATGCTTCCTTTATATTCTTCTCAATAACCTACATTTCTTGTGCCATTTATGCCAATATGTCTGGTCCTATTAGTACCTTGTTCATTGCATCACTCCAGTTGATGGGAGTGTTACAAATTTTTCCCATAAAGTACATCATGCATACTCATCTTCAGGGATTCCTAATACCAATTATGTTAGGGCGTAAATCTACCTCATTCCGAGAAAGGTAGGATATAGGGTAACATCAAACCACGCTTAACCTGGTAGCTAGCCCTACCAGGTCGGGAGAGGGCTCTCTCCTTGTCAATCTCAGTAAATATATCAAATGAAGCTTGAGATGACTGATGTAAAGACTAATTTTAGGATAGGTATATGCTTAGAGGAGTTTGATTGAGTTTTATGATAGTTTGTTGGATCAAAAGTGAAAGACAATTTTGGGTTTGGGGAATGGACTCAATCTTGCAGGGGTTTTTGTGGGGTGAGGTAGGAAAATGCTTTATTACTCTAAAATAAGTGAAATGAGAAGTCTTAAGACTGGTGAGGAGTTGGAGAGGGCATGAGAGTGTTAGGAATCCTCTTCAAACAATTGAAAACATGAAAAACTAAACAAACCCTAGGTAGCGCACTGCAACTTCAATGATTTCTACCTTTATCCTTGATTCATTTAGTTCAGCTGAAAGAGAGAGAGAATGCCATACATAAACACATGTAAAAATTAAATTACAGAAGAATAAATAATACCAAATCAACTTTCCACAAGAATCCCACAAAACGCTGCAAACCTTGGTCTATTCCTTTGCCAAACTGTAGAGATGGATGTACAATGCTGCTCAAAGCTTTCACAAAAGTCCAAACTTTACCAATGAGTGAAAAAATACTAGATATAGGCAAAAAACAACTCATGATAGACTTTAGGGGTCGAATTCATGAGTTTAGGAGTTGTTTCAACAAGATCTAAACTAAGAACTGAAAAATAGGCAGTGGAACAGCTTGCCTCTAAAACCTAGGAAATTGATTCATTCAGTTTCAAACTACCTTTTCATGATGTATCTACCTCCATGAGTGAATATTTAGCATTTTTACATCAAATTCCATCAAGTTACATCAAATTACATCACAAGTTTGACTATGAGAGAGAGAAAAGTCAAACTGGGAAAAAACTAGGCAAAAAAACAGAGTTTTTTGGCAAAAAAGTCAATTTTCCATCCTGTGCGCCGCACCACTATCCTTGTGCGTAGTGCCTTTTTGCAGCTGATTTTGGAGGCCTTCTCATGCACCAAATTTTCTCCACATGGGCTTGTTCAAAAGGTCTGTTTGGTGTCCATTTGCCCCTCCAAAAGTGAGTTCTCCCAACATTGCTTCATGTGTGGCCAAAAAAGGGCAGAAAGGGCAATTTTGAGGGGTTTTTGACCCTTTTGGAAGCTCAAAACATGACAAAACTTCTTGGCCATTTGTGGGCATTCATATTTTTGCATGAGGAATCCAAAAATGTTGAGTTTTCCTTCAAAGGAGGTCCCTATCAAAAGCGCGCACTAAGTGGCATAGCGCACCAGGTAGAAAAACCTATGTTTTGCTCCAAAAATTCAAAATTGACAAAAAGTGTGCCAAATTTCTTGAAATTTGGGCTGAGTGAACTGAACCAAGTACTATGTTGGGCCAAGGAAGCCTCATCTAAGATCTTGAGCTTATCTTTCTTTTTCTTCCTCCTCAAAGTTTTCCTCAACTTGGCCTTTAAAGTCCTAATTCTTGCTTTCCAACTTTTGTTTCTTACCAAATAATGAAAAGCCATGTGCCACAACATGTCCTTCTCCTTGTTGGCCTTGTCCAACAGCTTCTCCAAGTGCATGTTCATCTTCTCCAACCAAGACTCCTTGTAATTCTCTATCTCTTGTTCAATGGAAGTCAAAGTGACATGGTCCTCTTCGTCATTTTTCTTCTTCAGTTTCAACATTTCTAGCCCCATTAGGATTTACTTATCCTCCAACAATTTGTTTTCTTTCTTGTTTGTCATATATATCATCCTCGTGCATCTTCTCTTTGCCTTTGCTTTGCTGCTTATCATAGTCATATTCACTGTCTCTTTCCATTGTTTTCCCTTGGTTTTGAAAAATGTGATTATATATGTATGATTTGTGGATAATAGTATGTAATAGGATGGAGGAATGGAATGGGTAGAGTGTATGGGGAAGGGAGTGTGGAAATGTATGTATGAACAGGGTTTAGGGATGTAAGTAGGATAAGTGTGTAGGGTTTTAGGGAGAGTGTGTAGGGTTTGATGATGTGAGTAGGGCTTTTAGGGTTTGGGGGTAGTAGGAATTAGGTATTAGGGTTTAGAGATGCCAATTAGGGTTTGGGATTAGTGGGATTAGGTATTAGGGTTTTTAGTTTTGGGGATAGGGGAATAGATGAATGTGAATGAAAGAGGGAAGGGGAAAATGAGATGAGTGAAATGTAGTGAAGGGGAATGCAACTGATGCAAGGGGAGAAAACAAAAACAATGACAACTTTGAAACCCTAGACAATTTTTTGAATGTGATTGTGCAACAAACTAGGGTTTTCCTTTTCACCTATTTACACACCATGAATGATGATCAAAACTTTTGCAATGGCACTATGGAATGCTTCACTTACTTGTTGAATGAAGATTGCACAAATTTGGAGCTTGGAAAAATTATTTGAGTGAAATTTGGGCTAAGCAGGTAGGTGCACCATGCCACTACCCAGGTGCACTGCACTCAACAGGCGCATTGCGCCCATTCAAATAGCAATGTAAAACTTGCACCAGGTGTGTCGCGCCAGCTCACAGGTGCGTAGCACTTTTTGCAGGACAGTTTTGGAGGCCTTTCCAGTGTCCAAATTGGGCATGGGATAGCTTGTTCGAGAGCTTATTGAGACTAATTTCCAACAAACCTTGAATGTTTAAATTTGGAGTTCATTTTCCTGGTCAAAAGTTAAATCTCCGAAGACTGGTCAAAATGTGCAAAATGAGACTGCCTAAAGGCAAGTGCTATTGCAATCAACTTTTGAAGGCCTTCCTCAACTCCACATTGAGTTCATGATAGCTCATTGGAAAGATATTTGTGTCTATTTATCATTTGAATCATCCAAAAAGTCATTTAGCCAACCAAGCTAGGATAAAATTTCATTTTCCCAAGGTCACTTTAGAGGTGCATCAATTCTCCTGAGGCAATTGTATTTTTGACATGTCTCTAAAACCATGACACCTGTGTAAAAAGTGAAGGAGGTTTTTCTTCCTTGGCATATTTTGGACAAAAACGTCTCTCATTTTTTCCAAGTTCATCTTTTCTTGCTCATAAAGATCATTGGAGTAAAACCTATCCCGATGTGTGTAACAGGGGATTTGTCAAAATGAAGTGAAATGAAGGGGATAAGGGGCTTCTAAATTCTTGAGAAAATTTTGGGAAGTAGGGAAGGATTTTAGGAAGTAGGGGAAGGTGGAATTTCAAAAATTTAGTGATGGAAAGGGGTCCAAAAGGACAAAACACAGGCCTAGCCTAGAAAATTGTTAAATTGTAGCAAGAAACTAGGGTTTGTGCGAAAATCGGGAATTTGAGGGATATCAGTGATGGGAAGTGTTCAGTGTTTAATAAGGTAAATTAAGGATAGGGGAATGTGTATGAACATTAGGATAGAAGTTTTGCTGATGATTTGACCATCTAAGAGAAATTACCTTCAAAACCCTAGGAGAGGGAAGTGAACCTTACCTAGGCACAACTGAAGCATGAACAAGGTGTAAAATGACACATTGGAACCTGACATGATGATGAAAACCATTTGAATGATGGTACACTCAGCTGAATGGTGACATGGACCGACATTTGGACAATTTTGAAATGATTGAAAACAAACCATAGACCTAATACCTAGTGACCAAATTTTACTTGAAGATTCTCTGAAATAACAAAATTTGACCTTGACACCTTAAAATCACTTTGTAAGAGCATGTTTGATCACTGGAGGAAGGTTTCAAAGACTGAAACTAACACATTTTTGTAAGAAAACTCAACCAATGGAAGATACTCCTCCCACCTCTTTTGCTAGTGCATAATATACATCATCAACATGTCCTCCAAAACCCCATTAACCCTCTCTGTCTGTCAATCTGTCAGTCGATGATAATTTTTACTAAAGGCCAACTCTATACCCAAACCTACCAAGAAATCCTTCCAAAACCTTGAAGTGAACTTGGAATCTCTGTCAGATACAATCTTCTTAGGAATACCATGTAACCTCATTATCTCCCTAATGAAGACCTGAGATATCTCACTAGTTGAATTAGTAGACTTCACTGAAATGAAGTGAGCTACCTTGGTCAACCTGTCAACCACAACCATGATGGATTCATGCTGTCTAGATGTCCTCAACAAAATTTTGATGAAATCCATATAAATGACTTCCCATTTCCATTTTGGAATCGAAATCACCTACAATAAACCACTTAAATGCTTGCACTCTACTTTTACATATTGACAATCCAAACACTTTGCGATGAACTCAATCACCTCTTTCTTTAGATTAAGCCAATAGTAGAACTTCTTCACAACTATCAATGTCTTCTAATATCCTGAGTGACTTGAATATGGCTTAAAATTAAATTCCCTCAAGATAAGTTTCTTGAGCTCACTAATGTCCGACACATAGATCTTGTACCTAAATTTCACCAAACTATCTACCATGAGATGATAATCCACATATTGTTCACATGTACCCTACTGTTGTAACCTTTGCTTAAGATCCATGTACCTGTCATGTCCTTCCTGCAAGATCCAATCTTGTAAATATTTCCAATATGAAGTCATAATTGCTATGTGATTTACCTGCACTCTTCTAGTAAGAGGATCTGCAACCCTATTCTCCTTACCCTTAATGTACTTGATCTCGAAGTCAAAAATCATTGAGCGTATCCAACCATATAGCTTGCATGGCATTCAAATTAGGTTGGTCAATTAAGTATCTCAACCCACTATGATCACTCATAAATATAAACCCCCTGCCAATAATATAGTGGCTCCACATCTTCAATGCATGAATGATTTCTTCCAATTGAAGATCATGCATCACATAGTTCTTATCATGCTCATTTAGTTTTCTTGACTCATAACATACAAACTATCCTTCCTACATTAGGAATCCATCAAGTCCTCTTTTGCATGAATCTGTACATCACAAACTCTTTATCTGGATATGCAATCTTTGGAAATGGAGCATTTCTAAGCAACTGCTTCAACTGCTCAAAACTAGCTGCACATTCCTTTGTCCATTAAATTTATTTCCTTTCCTCCACAATGATTTAATAGGATAGGAAAACCATGAGAATATCTTGATGAACCTACTTTAATAACCTACTAACCCTATGAATTACCTGATCTCACATTCCTAGGAGCCGCTCATTCCATGATAGCTCTAATCGTTTTTGGATCCACTTCTATGCCTTGCTTGGAGACATTATGTCCCAAGTAATCTACATTTGTTTGAAATAAATTACACTTAGTAAGCTTGACATACAACTGATTTTATCATAGCAATCTCAATATTATTTCTAATTTTTCGAAATGCTATTTCTCATTCTTAGAATATATCAATATATCATCAACGAATACTATCAAAATCTTGTCCAAATAAGGATGCAAAACACTATTCATCAAACATATGAAAATAACTGGAGCATTAGTCAAATCAAAAGGAACCACAACAAACTCATAATGCCCATACCTAGTCTGGAAAGTAGTTTTGTAGATGTCCTCTTCTTTGATGCATACATGATGATATCATGATCTCAAATCATTCTTCAAGGACACTATTTCTCCCTTTATTTGATAAAACAAGTCATCAATCCATGAAAAAGGATACTTGTTCTTGATCGTCACCTTGTTCAACTGCCTGTAATCAATGCACAACCTAAGATTACCATCCTTATTCTTCACAAAAATCATTGGTGCACACTAAGCTAGCACACTTAGCCTAATGTATCCCTTGTCAAGAATTTCCTTCAACTAAAATTCAATTCCACTAACTCTGGAGTTCTCATCTTGTAAGGTGCCTTTGATGTCGGTGCTTATATTTGTACAAACTCAATAGAAAATTCCCTTTCCATGTGAGGTGGAAACTCTGAAATATTTGCTAAAAAAACATCCTGAAACTACTACAAAACCAAATATATCTTCAATACTTCCGCATCCTCAACATGCTTACCTTTATCACTAGAAACATGCACTGCAAACAATACAAACACTTTCCTACGACTATGATTTTCTTGCATAGTTGTAACCATTCTCACCAATGTATGCTTCTTCTTACCCTGCAATACCCTCTTTTCTCCATCAGCATCCATGAACTCAATAGCCTTCTCATAACAATCCACCTTAGTCCTATGAAGGTACACCTAATCCATACCTAGAAGCATACTATATGATCCCAACAAAAGAAAATTCAAATGTGCTGATGTAGGCATACAATTCAACTCAAACGCAAAAGCTCTTACCTAATGATGAACTCTTTTCTTAGTACTTGTAGCCAACTACACCAAACAAGACTTTGAATGCACTTCTTTTCTCAAAACACAATTATCCACCAGGTTAGGATTAAGATAACTATAATTAGATCTAGGGTTAATAAAAAAAGAAACAAATCAATCATAGAGCTTACCTTCCATCTCAGAAATGGATTTCTGGTTATCTTCCTGATTGTTATCAAATGTTTCATAGATTCAAGCAATGCTCTGCCCAACATCCTCAACAATCTGCACCTCCTGAACTATAGATCTGAGGCCTGCCACCCTGCTACAATGCAAATCCTTCTTGTGATGATCCGTTCCATACATCTAACAATGCAAAGGACCTCTACCTCAGTTTTGCTTCTCTCCAGGCTACGACCCATATCCCTTTTCAATTGCTTTAAAATTATTGTAAGGATTAACATTTTCCTTCTCACTTGCATCATGGGGTCTTCCCTACTTTGGTGGCCACTTTCCTTTAGTATTATCATTCCCTTTCAAACCCTTCTTAGACTTGGCCTTATGCTTTGATTTCTCATAATAGTGCTTCAAATTTCTAGTGACTTCCTCTAGTGATTGAGGCTTATCATAATCAATCTGATCCTTAAATGTTAATGGCGGTCCACTGATAAATCTTTGAAATTTTGTCTTCTCATCCTTAAGATAAGGCACATACCTCAACAACTCCAAAAACTTAGTTGTGTACCCCTCATCTCTCATATATTGCATCTTCAACTCATAAAAATCCTTGGCTCTTCCTTCATAGTACCTCTCTAACAAGTACTTCTTCCTTAAGAGTCTCTTGAATTCATGCTAACTCAACTACTCTGTCCTGATGTGCATGACACACTTCACAACTTTCCACTAAATGTTGTATTTCCCATTGATAATGAAAATAGCTATGTTGGCTTTCATGTTATCTGTATAGTCATGCAACTCAAATACCTTCTTCATTCCAAGCAACCATGCCTCTACATCTGTTGGTTTCTTCAACTCTCCATTGAATGTAGAAGGCTTGGATTTCATTAAATCATCTAGAAAATATCCCCTCTTACTCCTCCTATAAGGATGATAGTGATTATGATCATGATACCTATCTAAACTAGAACTAGCATAGAACCCATAACCACCACCTCCCTTATCCAAGAAATTTCCATCTCTCATTGTGTCATCCCTGTCTAACCTGTACCCACCATGAGGCCTGCTACCATATGCCCCATTAGTCCTGTCCTCCTGTCCATATATAATTTGTGGTTGTCCTTGTCTTTGCAAGTCTGACAAACTCTGAAGGATAACTGCATTGACCTCTTCTTTCTTTTCCCATGCCCTTGTAATTATTTCCTATGATTGAATGATCCTATCATTATATACCTTGCTACTTCTAATCTCTGCCTTTAAACTTCTCATGGTGTCTGCTATGTGAAGAGGGTACCCATCTCTTGGCTGCTCATTTGATCTCTATGAAGCATCTCGTGAACTGTAACCTGCCATTTTTCTAGTCATCTCTAACCTTCTTCTTCCTACAAACATACCATTTCAGATAAACTAAATATAAACATAATCAACATACCTCAGTGAAGTTGAGGGGAGGCTATATCATCTTCAAAATCAATCCATATTGGCATGATATACACATGTATATAATCTTATCAATATATTGACTTTATTCATGATAAAACTAACTACATACAGTGAACTCATGCACGACAACCATAACCATGGCAAGGCATGCATAAAAACCATATAGACAACTGACATGCGTGTATGATAACTAGATTATGCCCATCCAATCCAAGTATTTGAACCATGCTCTGATACTAATCATTAAGCTCCCACCCCAAATTTACCCACTTTTACAATCTCTCTGGGTAAATATGAAACTAAGTGTCACTATGACATGACCTAACCTCCTAACTCTAGCTAAGTAACTGGGGCATACAACTGAGACCTACTGACCATAAACTAACATCCTGAAGGGACTATAGATCACCCAAGAGCTGAAGAAACACACCAGGTGGTCAATACCTAAGATGGAACTTAATTTTAGTGGCCTAGACTCCCAATCACACCCTTGACACTGCCTGCATGCAGTTGAAGGCCTCCAACCACAATCACAAGCCTTGATCCATGCAATTGTCACCCAAAATACTTAGTTCAATACCTGTGGTCCCGAGATTTGAGCCACAATTCCAGGCCAACCTCTAAGTCACTTCCTAGAACTTCTAGAGAGTTTCCATAATGATAACTAACTCAATGACAAGGATAAACATACAAACCTTAATGAGAAACTTGACTAACGAGGCCTAAATATGATAATCATTTCGTCAAAGATATGGTGAACATGTAATCTATAGGTCATGAATGCATATTTGAACATAAGAGTTTGAAACTTATTTGAGATTCGTAAAGAAGGTCTAATTCTCTCTCATAATATTTTCAAATTTTTTTTTTATCCCATGCATTCATTAACCATTCATCAACTAATCAAAACATTTCAAGACTCATAGCTAGAACTTGTTATGGAAACATGCTTATAACCAACATACAACTAGAATATTAACCATGATAAAATAACCATCAAAGCCACATAATAACAAATACAAGTACTCCATAGAATATAATAGGAAAGTAACTCTTATTAATTTATGCAAAATCCAACCAAGTCAGGGACTTCCATGTACCACCTGGCCATATATTGAGCTGAACCAAATCTTTCTTTCAACAAATCACCCTCATGCCATACTCCAAGCATGAATGTGGGAACCCAAGACATAAAAAAATAGGGCTTCCCAAAGATTAAGAAACCTCTACCCTCATTCTCCTGTGACATCACCAAAATGGATCAAGAGATCACATAAGCAAACCACAACATAAAAAACCAGGGCTTCCTAGAGATTAAACAACCTCAACCCTTAGGCTACCATTCTCTTGCCAAAATTGGTCAAGAGATAACTAAGCCCAATACAAGCTTGGATGCCTCATAGTTTCTTCACCAATACCTTCAGGAATTTTCCTCTCTCCACCCACCTATCATGGTCTTCTTGGATATTAAACCACCTCCACCCCCAACCTTATTTTCCTGAGATCACCTCACCCAGTCCCAAAAACTTCCGACAATCCAAAGCTCAACCAAATAAAACAACTACATCACTACATGGCTATCCAAAAATGGAAACGCAATGATGAAACCACTATCACACCCCAAAAAACCATGCCAATGACAAAAAAAGAAACAAATACACAAATTCATGTACCATGCATCCGCAAACTAGGTAGGAAATCACACATGAAACTTATTACTTGCAAATATTCCTACTGAAGTTGCTTGTTCCAACCTTCATTTCTTGTCCTTTGCTTTCCTTATCCTTCCTTTTCTTTATTTCTTTCTTCCTCCTCTTGGTGCTTTTCTCTCTCTGAAACTAATTCCAAATCTAAACTGACAAAAAGATGTGAATTGATCCTTAGAAGCCCTTTTATTATTGAGGCCTCTGTTTACTTCAATTTCCTCTATTTTTCCTTCAATTTCCCTCTCATGAAATTTTGCAACCTTTCATCTCCCTTTTCTCCTATTTTCCTTTATTTTCATAAATAAATGCCAATTAATGCATCTTTTCCTTTGCCAACATCTTTACCAATGCTTTTGCCAATTTCCTCAACCATAATAAACTGAAATGACACCCACTAGGATGTTTTTCCAAACATTCAACTTGGAATACATGTTCGATGACCTTGGTCTTATTTTTCCATTATTAACTTTATTACATGAAATTTTAACCCGGGTTTGTTACACTCACCTCTATCAAGATAATGAGAAGTGCTATATGATGATGATTGAAGGTATTTTTTGAGGTCACTATCTCTCTATTGCAGGTATATAAATTGACCTAGCAAAAGTACAGGTAATTTTGAGAAATCCCACTTCTAAAATGTAGAAAGAGGTACATAGACTTTTGGGGCAGGTAGGGTATTAGACAATTTATAGAATTTTTTTTCCAAGATTGCATTCCCATTGTTTGCTCTGTTAATAAAATATAAATATTTTTGTATGGAGTGACAAGTGTAACAACACTTTTGCAGAGTTAAAAAGGAGTGTAACAATAACTCCTATTTTATGAGGACCTAATTGGAGTTTGCCATTTCACATCTCTACTGATGCTTCTAATACAAACATTGGAGTTATTCTTGGACATCATGAGGAAAATAAATTGTCTGACATCTAATACATTAGTAAGAACTTGACCTTTGTGGACGTAAATTATACAATGATAAAGAATGATTTTCTTACTGTTATTCATGCTACCAATAAATTCAAGAATTATATTACTGGTATCAACATTTTTTGCATACTAACCACTTAGTTATTTGATTTTTAATGAATAATCCAGTTACTAATGGTAGGGTTACTAGGTGGTTACTCTAGCAACTTTATATTACTATTATAGATAAACCTTGGAAGGATAATGTTGTTGTATATTTTCCTTCTAGATTGGCTAATGTTACTGATGATGTTCTTGTTTAAAATTCTTTCCAAGATCAGTATCTTTTTGCAATATGCACTTATTCACCTTGGTATGTAGACATTTTCAATTAGATTGCTACAAGAAAGCTTCCTCATCACCTTTCTCCCACAAAAAAGAGAAAAATTGTTCAGAAAATTGTCTGTATCTTTGGTTGGATGGTTACCTCTTTGACATTGGTTTTGATCAGTAGATTAGGCGTGTAAGGGAGGACGATATTCATGATATCATCAAGGCCTGTGATGATGGACCTTGTGGAGGAAATTTTGCAGATAAGAGAATGGGTCATAAGGTGCTATAGATGGGTTATTTATGTCCTACTATGTTCCAAGACACAAGGAAATATTTGCAAGGGTGTGATAGTTGTTAGAGGATGGGTCAAACTCTTTAATCAGATGAAATGTCATTATAGCCTCAACTGGTGATCAAATCATTTGGGAGATGGGCCTTATATTTTGTAGGACTAATTAATCCTCCATCTCAACAAAAGACCTATATTCTAGTATGCCTAAACTAGGTCACCAAGTGGGTGGAGGGTAGGGCACTCATTAAGACAACTGAACATGTTGTTTTAGAATTTTTATTTGAGGAAATTTTTGCTTGGTAGGGAGGGCCAAAGGAGTTAGTTATAGGTGGAGGAGCAAAATTTACCTCTCGGATGAAATAGAATCTTGTCAGGTATAGGATTCATCACTAAGTCACTTCATGTTACCATCCACAGGTGAATGAGCAAGTGGAAAGTACCAATAAGGTGCTTCAAGATATTCTCACAAAGACTATGGTAGGACACCAAAGAAACTAGGTTGAGAGACTTTCAGAAGTGCTTTGGGGTTTTAGAACTACTTGGAGGAACACTACATGATTCTCCACCTATGAATTGGTATTTCGTAAGAATTGTATCTTTCCCAATGAATTTGAAATTAAAAGACTCAAAACTTCTTTGGAGGTGGATTTAGACTTGAATGCAGTTGAGAGACATCAACTGGAATAAGAAAATGAATTAGATAGAAGTCCTTGGTTATTGTGAAACAAATAAACATCATCCAATGATAGCGTTCCAAGTGGAATGATGAATTTATCAATAAGAAATTGTTTCAGAAGGTTGATTAGGCTTTGTTATATGACTCCATATTTAAAGTTTTCAAAGGGAAGTTGTGCACTAGGTGGCTAGGTCCTTATGAGGTAGAAGTAGCCTTTGATAATGGGACTATGAAATTGACAACCATTGATGGGTCTCAAACATATTTTCTTCTCAATGGACGTTGTTTGTGGTTGTATCACAAACCTACCTCTAAATATTCATTTATCAACATTACCTCAAATGAAACTTTATACCTTGAAGTTGTTGGGGAAAGGGAAATTGTTCCTATGTTGCCAGCCATTTAATTTTTTCTTTGTGCAATAATAATAATAATAATAATAATAATAATAATAATAATAATAATAAATATTTCTAATGGTGAAAACCCCTCTGGGGCACCATTAGATGATTGTGGTGACTAAAAATTAGCTAGCTGGTATTCAACACATCATTCTTCTTTTTCTGTAACATCACTATGATATTTTATTCTTTGTCTGTAAAGTTCTTCATTATTTAATTCTTTTTCTATTATAGACCCAATATTCATAATCTTCTACACTTATTACAGGTTTGCATGCAACAACTTTAATTGTTACAATTCTCTAGATATTTGTTAATACAACTATGCATTCCTGTAAGCCACTTATATATCTTCATATAGTTCTGCTGATATAGACCAAGGACATCCTCATTTTTTCACAATCAATATCTTACATATGTGTTTTTTCTCATGATTATCAACTATAATTTTGAGCTGATACACCTAATCTTGCCAACACATACGTGTTTTTCTCACTGCTTCATTCCAATGGAGAATTTCACTAGCAGGAATGTGCCATGAATGGACTTGAGAATGTTACACAACTTCGATAAAGTCATTGCACTTGTATATTTCCATGTTTTTATCACCTTGATTGAACCTCAGGCTAAATGAAGGCAATGCCAGGGTAACCACAAACCACGCTTAGCCAAGTAGATAGCCCTACTAGGCCAGGAGAGGGCTCTCTCCATAAGGATATCAGCCAATATGACTAGATTAGGAAACATATATTAGGCTAGGTATATTAGCACAAGGTTTGATTTGATTTTGAAGGGGTTTTGCTGGATCGGGAGGAGCTAGATAGTTAGTGCTAAGGAATTAGGTCAAAATTGCAGGGCGTTCAATGGGGCAAGGTAGGCATAAGGTTTAGCACTCTAGGGCTTGATGGATGAGGTGTTTTAAGACTGGTGAGAAGCTAGGCAGAGCATGTGATTACCATGGATCCTTCCTAAACTATAGAAAACATATAATGGTGAATATTTCCCCAAAGCAGAGCAGTGATGTTATGAATTCTGCCTATCAACTTGAAAACATTCACTTAGAAGCAATGAAATGATTAATGAAGTACACAAAACATATTAACATATGATCACAAAAGAATAAAATGAACTAAACTCAATACCATATGGATCCCAAAGAAATCGCTGCAATTTTTATTAATCTCCTGCTAAATTGCTACAAATTGATGTACAATAAAGGCATAAGCATCCAGCTGAGTCCAACCCTTTACAATGATAAAGAAGAAGAAGATATAGGCATTGTTTCAACCTCCTCCCATCATTAGGGGTCAAACCCCTAAGATGAGGAGCTAATCTAACCAACACTGAACAAGAAACTGGAATATAGTTATCTTAACAACTTGCCTCTAAAAGTGAAAAAACTGATTTATTTAAGCTCAAATTGACTTTTAATCTAATGAACCTACCCTCTATGACTAATTATCCATCATATTTACAAGCCAAGTCATCATTTACAATATTAAAACATCCTCCATGAGAGAAAATCCATGAACACAGTCAAAACACAAAAAATAGCCATCCTATGCAAAATTTGTCCTACGCGCAGTGCCACTGGTCCAACGTGTAGTGCCACTTTCAGGTCACTTTTGGAGGATTTCCCGGCATCCAAATTGATCTCATGATAGCTCATTGAAAATCTCTTCAAGTCTACTTTCCAAAACACGTGGAATTTCTTCATTTGAAGCTCATTTCCCCCCTCAAAAGTTGATTCTCCCAAGACTTCTTTTGTGTGTCCAAAAAGTGGCAAAAATGTCATTTTTAGGGTGTTTTTTGACCTTTTGGTGGACCAGTTCTGCCCAAAAAACTTAGCAAATCCATAGGGTGCATGTACTCATCACTCTGAATCGAAAAATCCAAGCCATTTGTCCAGTGGGTACCCCTAGGAAAAGTGCAATGCCAGTGGTGCTGCGCGTTGAGCCAGATTTTTTGAGGAGAAGACAACCATCAGTGGATCAGTTTGGCAAGACCTAATGAAATGATGTAAAAATTTCAGTATGGGACCCCTAAAATGAAAATGCAAAGAGAAAATTTGATCCTTGATGGAAGTATGCAAATACTGACACTAACATTAGCCTTATTAGGGATGGCATCTCCTTGGCGGTGTCAAGAACATCATAGACCAAGTGCCTAGCTGATTAGGCCAATATAGTCAAACAAACACAAGACTGAAACAAAAACAAAAACCTTTTTTTTTTACAATTTTAAAGAAAAATGACTCAATACAAACTGAAAACTGACTCACAACCGACTCTAAACTTGACTATAAACAAAATCAACCAAACTCGACACAAATCATTCAAGCTTTATAGCCTTCAGTTCAGGCCCCAAGCTCAGATGACAGTGTACTTGAAATCTTGCAAGGAAAAGTAAACTGGTATATACAGTGAAGGTGAAGCAACTTCAGGGAACAACATCAAAATTAGTAGTGTTTCAAGAGCCTACCATTCATAGGTCCTTCTGAGCACTCTTTACCATCCATTTCCTTTAAGAAAAATGCATTTTTTCCTCGATGGGCTGAGATCTTATAAAGTCCTTTCCATAGATGTTAAAACTTACCATGCTTTCCTTTTTCTTCATTTCGTGCATCCCATCACAGCACTACATCTTCCAGCTGAAACTTTTCTGCGTCAGTTTTGCGATCATAAATTTTCTTTATCTTCTCTTGCAGTCGAGAAGTGTTTTTGGAAACCTCTTCCCTTGTTTGCTGAAGGTGAATCATTTGATTAATTCTGCGCTAAATAACATCCTCTTCGCTGCCGACTTCCTACAATAATCTCATGACCGGGACTGCAAGTGATGTGGGAAATACTGTATCAGTAACATAAACCAACTCAAAAGGTGACATACCTATTGATTTCTTGTTGCTCACTCTGTCAGCCCACAAGGCATTAACAAGCTTTCGATGCCAATTCTTCTTGTTTGCCTCCAACATTTTCTTGATAATGTTCACGAAGGATTTATTTGATGACTCGGCCAATCCATTGCCTTGCGGGTAGTATGCCATGGAGTGACCCAATGTAATATTGTACTTGTTGCAAAACTCGACCATCCTCTTTGACTTAAATGCTGCTACATTATCTGTTATAATCTTATGAGGGCAACCAAAATGAGACAAGATATTAGATTCTAAAAACTAGATAATTACCGTGTCTGTGGCTTTCCTTGTCAGAATGGCCTCAATCCACTTGGTGTAGTAATCAGTAGTTGTCAAAATCCATCTGTGTTGTGCTGATGATGTAGGATGAATTTATCCTTTGAAATCAAGTCCCCACTGCTAGAAAGGTGCATTTACTTCAACTGGCTTCAGAGGAAGAGGAAGCAATTTTCTTTTTCCTTGAAAAACTTGGCATTCATGGTAGCTCATAACTATCTTATATAAATCTGAAAAGAAAGTTGGCCAATAATATCCTTCTCTCAACACTTTTTTAACTGTTGTTTTCCAAGACAAATGACTACCACAATCACCTATATGAAAATAATTCATTACCTGCTGAGCTTCATCTTCAACCAAACAATTAAGAAGAACCCTTCCTGGATCTTTCTAATAGAGAGCACTATTTAAAAAGCAGAATTTTGCAGACTTTAGTTTTAGTGATCTACCTTTACTTCTTGACATTCCAAGAGGTGGTGAAAGATGCTGAAGAACATAAACTATATTGGAATATCAAGGCAATTTGAGAAAAATTTATGATACTTGAATGAGTGAGCCACCATCTTCATCATCTAACATTGCTGCAATGAGATTTATGTCTAGAGCATGAAAATTTGATTTAGCCATTAGTTTTGCTGAGCCTTGTCCTTTGATCAGTTTGGTAGGCTTAATCTCAAGATCATACTTCATCATTGCTGCTATCCACTTACCTCTTCTTCCCTTCGGATCAGTTTGCATGAGAACATCCTTAACGACTGCGTTAGGAACATATGCTATGGTATGTGAATGCAAAATGTATAGTCTGAAATCCTTCAATGCTTTTATAAGATCCAAATCTTGTTTCTCAATGATATTGTAACACAGGGCAACATCTCTAATAGTCCTACTAAAAAAAGCAATGGGTTGCTCCACCTGATCCCTCTTTTGCATCAACACTGCAACCATAGTGTGTTTAGACGCAAATGAAAATATAATAAAATCATGAGTATAATCATGACTGATCAAAACTGGGGCTATGGTCAAAGCAAACTTTACCAAGTTGAATGATTTCATGGCATCCTCGGTCCATTTCATAGTGTTGTCTTTCTTCAACATATTAGTTAATTCACGTAAATGCTCAGCCAAATTTGGTATAAATCTGCATAAGAAATTCATCTTACCATTGAAACCTTGCATCTCATTTTTGTTGCACGGAAAGTCTTTTTGCTGGATTGCCTCCACCCTTGAAGGATCAATGCAAATACCATCTTTAGAAATTATATGACCAAGGAGTTTACCTTCTTCCATGGAAAAAATACTCTTTTTTAGGTTTAGAGAAATCCTGAACTTCCTACATTTTTGAAAAACAATCCTTAAGTGGTGCAAATGCTCATCATCAGAACTAGAAAATACTATCAAATAATCTAAATATACTACCAAGAAAACATCCTTCTCATTAGAAAAAGTTATGTCCATCGCCCGCTGAAAAGTGGCTCTGGCATTCTTCAACCAAAATGGCATCTTGGCATACTGAAAAGTTCCCCATGGTGTTGTGAGGTAGTTTTGTCTTGGTCTCTTTCATGCACCAAGATCTAATTATAGCCCGAGTAACCATGTAGTAGTGACATTCATGATGCTCCTACTACTCTTTGCAGAATATGGTCCATCTTAGGAAGAGGGTAATTATCCTTTAAGGACACTTTGTTGAGGTTCTGGAAATCTATGCACAACCTTATCTCTCCTGTCTTCTTTCGTACTAGGACCAAATTTGAAATCCAATCAGAAAATCTAATTGGAATAGTGATGTCGGCTTTAAACAATCTATTTACCTCTTTCTCGATGGATGGCAACAACTTTGGATTGATTCTTCTCAACTTTTTTCTAAAAGGTTTTTGATCTGTATTGATAGGAATAGTATGCTGAATGATATTCCTATCATACACTTTCAAATCTGAATAATCCCACGCAAAAACATCAGAAAATTCAGAAAATTAACTTAACATACTTAGCCTTTGTTTTGGGAGACAATGTTTTTGATAACTTTACAAGCTTCGGCTAGTCAGCTATTCCAAGATTTACATCTTCAACTCCTTTGTCCGTAGGAACCAAGGTCAGTTTTCTTGCCACATCATCCTGATCAAAGAGCTCCTCTAAAGGTACGATACCTCTAGGAATAATGTTACCCTTTAGCTGTAAAACCTCCATCTGATTTACCTCAATATCTTGTTCATCGGAATCTCAAACATCATCAATGAAAGCATTCTTAAAATTTCTTTCATTCTGCAAAAAGTCATTAATTTCATTGTCATCCCAAAAAACTTTCCAATACCTCTATTTATCAGGAACAATAGGCCTATGTTTGACATGAATTTCAAATTTATTGCTAGAATTCATTGGAATATTCAAATTGTTGGCTATAGTGGTGAGTGAATCTGCAATGATGTTTTGACTCTAGGGTACCGCTGTCAAGGTGTATTCCGGAAACATCTTCAAAATATCCAGAACTACATTTCTGTAAGTTCTCATTGGTGGATTCTTTGCTTGATATTCTCCTTTTACTTGTTTAATCACCAACTCTAAATCACCATAAACAGAAATCCTTTTCACGCCCATTTTCTTCAGAAATTTTAGATCTGTAATCAATGCCTCATACTCCACTTCATTATTAGAGCAATCAAAAGCTAACTTGTAGGAACATACTCTAACATTACTTAGGAATTTGGCAGGCTGGAAAGCAGGGCTTCGAATCCAAATTCCAATAGTAGCACTATCATTACCCACAACACCATCAAATTCCATGCTCCAAAGGTCGGCTTCATCTTCTAGATGCTGGAATTTTGTTTCTTTCTCAAGCTTACCTTCACTGATTACTTCATTTTTCTACTCTTCATTGATCTTTTGCTGTTGTGTAAGCTATTAAGAAGAAATTGCTATTTTTTCTTTTTCTTGATTAAGAATTGCTTTAAATTCTCAGAAATTTATGGTACATCATCTACTTCTACAAGCTGAATATCTACATCATTCAATCCACTATCAGGGTACAAAACAAAAGACTTTAAATCAGTATGTACAACATTTATCAGATGATTCACAGACTTCTCTTTACTAGTGATCATACACTTCATTTTCTTTTTTGATACAACTTCCTCAATTGATCGAAAGCGGGGATTGTAGCATAAGAGAAGTCAAGTTGTAAAGTGCCTTTGGGTTTAGTTCCCCATGATATAGATAAGAGCATACCAAATTGTGGTAGTATATCAGCAACTACCACATCCATCAAGACATTTTTTGCTGGGATTTGATCTAAAGAAACCACCAAATCTTTGATGATACCAATGCAACGAACTCTACCATAATCAAATGAGTACAAATCATGATATTTCTGGGTGATATCCAGGCCAAACTTTTCCATAATGGTTTTTAGCATCAAATTATGGGAAGCTCCGGATTCTAACATGGCATTATGGAGAATATACTCATGAAGTCTAAGACTTAGATGAAAGGGGGGGACTTTGCTATCTTCAGGCTGACCTTCTATGGCTGGACCAAAATTGAGTTTAGGATAATCATCCTCGACATTCACCATGTCAGACAAAGGATCTATTTGCAATATTCTAGATACATGGTGTTTATAGTTTCTATTATTAACAAGCTTAGTCAAAGGAATGGATACTTTTAATTTAGCCATTTCACTTTCTAAATTAAATGATGAAAACTTCTCTACCTCTTTGACACCAATGTCCCTCTTATCTATTTTCTCTTTCATTGCACTATTTTTTTGTTGATTGTTCTTCTGGTTTGTAGTGACATGTGTTGATGATACCTTGCTAGGATTTAGATCAGCAAGCTCTTTGCCTTTCTTCTAAATGTTTGAGGAATCATTATTTGATTGCACATCCTTTCTTTTCTGAATGGGATTGACTGGTATATCTCTGCTCCTTAAAGAGTACTGCCTCTATTGTGTGGTCAAAGCATTCATATAACCATGCTGATAATCATCAGATTCAGCCTCAAAAACCACATCATTTGCTAAGATGTAATCCTCATCCCTTTGAATGTCTGGAACTTCTGTGTATTCTTCATCTTCAGTCAAAAATATAGGCATACCATTAGCAGTGAAAAAGTGATTTATTTCAATTACCATATCGTCCTCGTCTTCTTCTTCCATCCCTTGAACATAATTCTATTGTAAGGGAGTTCTGATTTGCTATTGTTGTTGTTGAGCTAGTTGCTTTGGTTCTTTTTGTTTTCTTTGCTTGATTCAAAATTGGGGCTATTGCTGTCCTCTAAAATTTGGATTTTTGATTTGAGGTTCAAGTCTATCTGTGATGGATAATTGGTCAACCATCCTTTCCACTGTTCGAATCAGTGTATCCATCTTTACATCTAAAGTAGATGCTTCTTCTTTCATGGTCACTCTTTTCTCGGATCTCATTCTCTTTTGGCCAACAAGTTTGCTTCTACGCTCACAACACTCTTCTAGTGTTGTAGGATCATGTTCCTGCAACTAATATACCATATTAGTATCAAAACTGTCCGGAAACTTGAGCAAAGCCAATGCCTTCAGTGATTTAATGTTTGCAAGAATAGCATTGTATATTTCATTAAACCTCACACGATAGTCTTGCACACTCTCGCCAACATTTCTTTTGATGTTCTCATACTTGAACAAAATCTGAAGTGGATTCTTCTTCACCTCCCATCGATCCAGGAACTACCTATGGAGGATTGTTAAAGTAGTGATAGAAGCTGCTAGTAAGGCTCTGAACCATTTCCAAACTTCACCTCCAAAGCTTTGTATAAACAACCTCATCATCACACCTTCACTTTCTACATCATGGAGGTCAAAGAAATCATTCATTTTATCTACATGTTGCTGAGCTGTAATGGTTTGAGTGGCATCAAAGAAAGGTATTTTGGTTTGATAATTAGTGGGCATGTCACCAAGATTCTGAGGTAAAACAAGGGGTGCATATCATGCAGCCATAACTCGAGATGGGAGAGGTGGATTTAAATCTAGGATTGGGGTAATCAGTATATTCAAAGGGGAATTAACAACAGCTAGAGTAGTATGAACAATCTGTAAAGTTGAAAGCAGTGGGTAAGGAATTGTTTGAGTTGCAGTAGATGTAAAGGAGCTATTTCGAAAATTAAAAGATGGCCTAATTTTCACCCAAGTGTCTACATTTGAAGAAAGGTTTTGCAACTGATCGAGAGCATGAATAAGCTGTGACCCTGATTTGCTTCATGTAAACAAGTCTTCAACGGGGTATTCAAGAGACATAGAGGAATCAACAACTATTTGATCAATCTAACTCAAAGATTTACTGCGAAATAGACTTACCTCAAAATGAACATCAAACTCAATATCTTGGAGAGTGTCTAACCTTTCCAGGAGTGAATGAACATGAGGAATGAAAACTTCACTTCATTCTTCTTCTGCTACACTGAATTTCTCTACAGATTTCTTAGATTTCTGCCTAATTTTGCGAGGATCATTGGCAATGGTTGGAGGATTCGGATTTGGATTGGATCTGGTGTACTTTCGCAAAGCCAATATGCTCAATTTTGAAATTTTATATATTGATTTACAACTTTCCAATTCAGCCTAGTAAATTCTAAAAATCATCATCCACAAGCTTAAGAATTCAAATGAAAGATATTGCCAGGGTGATTAATCTTTTGTTCCCCAGTATGGTTGCCATTGTGTTATCACCTGGATTGAACTTCAGGTTGAAGGAAGGTAATGCCAAGGTAACCATAAACCATGCTTAGCCAAGTAGCTAGCCCTACTAGGCTGGGAGAGGGATCTCTTCGTAAGGATCTTAGCTAAGATGATTGGATCAGGAAAAGGATATTAGGCTAGGTATAGTAGCACAAGGTTTGATTTGATTTTGAAATGGTTTTGCTGGATCAGGAGGAGCTAGACAGTTAGGGCTAGGGAATTAGGTCAAAATTGCAGGGTGTTCAATGGGGCAAGGTAGGCATAAGGTTTAACACTCTAAGGCTTTATGGATGAGGTGTTTTAAGACTGGTGAGAAGCTAGGAAGAGCATGTGATTACCATGGATTGTTCCTTAACTGTAGAAAGCATATAATGGTGAATATTTCCCCAAAGCAGAGTAGTGATATTATGAATTTTGCCTATCAACTTGAAAACATTCACTTAGAAGCAATGAAATGATGAAGTACACACAACATATTAACATATGATCACAAGAGAAGAAACTGAACTAAACTCCATACCACATGGATCCTAAAGAATTAGCTACAATTTTTATTAATCTCCTGCTAAACTGCTACAAAATGATGTACAATCAAGGCATAAGCAACTAGCTGAGTCCAACCCTTTACAATGAGAAAGAAGAAGAAGATATAGGCATTGTTTCAACCTCCTCCCATCCTCAGGGGTCAAATCCCTTAGATGAGGAGCTAATCTAACTAACAGTGAACAAGAAACTAGAATATAGGCATCTTAACAACTTGCCTCTAAAAGTGAAAAACTGATTCATTTAAGCTCAAATTGACTTTTAATATAATGAATCTGCCCTCTACTACTTATTATCCATCATATTTACAAGCCAAGTCATCATTTAAAATACTAAAACATCCTCTATCAGAGAAATTCCATGAACACAGTCAAAGCACAGAAAAATAGCCATCCTATGCAAAATTTGCCCTACGCGCAGTGCCACTGGTCCAACGCGCAGTGCCGCTTTTAGGTCCCTTTTAGAGGCCTTCCCAACATCCAAATTCATCTCATGATATATCATTGAAAATCACTTCAAGTCTACTTTCCAAAACACCTAGAATTTCTTCATTTGAAGCGCATTTGACCCCTCAAACGTTGATTCTCCCAAGACTGCTTCTGTGTGTCCAAAAAGTGGCAGAAATGTCATTTTTAGGGTGTTTTTTTGACTTTTTGGTGGACCAGTTCTGCCCCAAAAACTTAGAAAATCCATAGGGTGAATGTAATCATTGCTTTGAATCCAAAAATGCAAACCATTTGTACATTGGGTGCCCCTAGGAAAAGCACAACACCAGTGGCGCTGCACGTTGAGTCAGATTTTCTAAAGAGAAGACAACCATCAGTGGATCAGTTTGACATGACCTAATGAAATGGTGTAAAAGTTTCAGTATGGGACCCCTAAAATGAAAATGCAAAGGGCAAATTTGATCCCTGATGGAAGTATGCAAATACTAACTCTAACACACGTCAACATAATGGTAAGCCAATTGTAGGTAGACATTTTGTCATTTACTTGCATTTCTAGATTTAAGGATAATATGACATATTGTCACACATGCCAGGGAGGATGTTTACCATTAATTTGGTGCGAGAGGTGGATAATATCTATCATAAGATACACCACATGTCTATCCCAATTTATTAATTACCTATTATTTATCACATGATACACCACTCCTATCCTAATTTATTAATTGCAAAATAGACCTGGTATTCATAATAATAAGCAAACATTATTGATGCCATTATTCTTGAAATTTGTTATGACCATCCGAAATAATTCCCAATGACTATCAATTAGGGCATAAAGTTGATTTTTTTTGAAAGGGTAGACATTGACGATTCTAGCAAACTAATATCCTCTACTCTAGTGAAAAATTGCATGTACCAAGTGTTGAACTTGTAATAATTTCTAAGTAGCCATGGGTGGATCAACAATTCATCATGAACCTGATTCTAATAATGATTTATTATACCATCTGGAAGCTTTGGAGATATTTCAAAATGTGGGTTAGTTACCCTATTTGGAGAGCTTGTAGGAGTTTAATGAACATATTTATTTAGATTTTACACAAGCCTTGAATGAGCAGGGTTCAGTGGTTAGATGAGTTAAGATTGTTGTTGCAAAAAAATAGTTTCTAGGGTGACAGGTTTACCTCAGACAGGAACACACTAGTTTTGCAAGAAATTAGAAATCATATTAGCCAAAGCTACATTATTACAACAAGGAGAGGAGGTAATTCATAATGGAACATGGATTGGTATAACATCCTCTCCTCATACTTAAGATGATGTATCCTATTTTATTCAGAAATTTATCACTTGTGAAGGGCACTTTGGGGTTGTATTTCATTACCATTTTCAGTTGTTAGCTCATTCGCAGAATGGACAATTAATCAACATGCCATACTATATGTTAAAATTGTTACAACATATTACAAAAGCTATACAAATGGAAAAGCATCATAAGCCCTGCTTAACTAAGAATGGGTTGATCAAACTAATCATAATTGACACATTGCAAAAATAAGGAAGCACATGGACTAGGTTTATAACAAGGTTGCATGCACCATCTCATGAGGAGGAAAAGAGTGAAGTAGAAGAAAAGGAGGTAAGTGCTAAAACAATATTGGAATTAAGGGAATTTCCACCTCTTATGCCTCATCAAAGGGGTTTTGAATAATGCTCTTGATGAATAAGGCACGTAGTGAAGGACCAACAGATGTATTTAGTGGACAACCTAGAAGTGATGAGTGTGGATGTCCTATCATAAAATAAGTGTCTGGAAAAAAATTTCTTGAAACATAAGCACTTGAGATAGAGACATCTAAAGAAGTACCTAAGAAAGAAACACCTCTGCAAATGAGAGTAAGGAAGAGGTCACTAAGAAATGCATTGGTGGGGGGAACCCCAAGAAGAGAGTGCAAGTAACGATTACATCATCAGTTTCCCCAACGCCTAAAGTTCATTCTACTACAATAGAAACAAAGGAATGAGAGGAACATCCTAGTGAAATTTGTAAAGACGAACCCATGATGGAACAAGAAAGTATTCCTTCATTGCGTAAGTATGAAACTGATAATCCTACTCAACAAATTAATACATTAAAAGAGGAAAATGAACAGATGAGGAAAAAATTTGCCATGATCAAGGAATAATTTCAATTTAAGAAATAAAAAAGATTGGAAACCCTAGATGAAGTGGAAGAAATGATGTCACTTGCTAACATAGATGAAAAATTATGCAAGGGTTATAAGTAAATACTTAAGGAGGCAGGTTATGAGGATTCAACCACTATTTTGGTTGGGATTCAAGTGGGAGAACATGATGAGTAGTTCCAAACCATCATTCCACAAGAACCTGTTGATGATGTTGTTTTAGACAAGAACCAACAACATACGTAGAGAGGGATGGAGGAAATAAATGTGTTATTCCACAAGAACCCATTAACAATGCTAATTTTGCATAAGAACTAGTTGTCAAAACAAAGCATACTGAATAAATAAAACTATTGCTCCACATGAACCTATAAATGATGCTTCTATTATATGAGAACCAACAACTGAGATAACACAATAGAAGAGGAAGGGAAATGAAGAAATATTGCAGGAAGTTTTTGAGTCTACCACTATAACAACATCATATACAACTCAATAAAAATTTAAATAGCGGTTGAAATGATTATTTTTGCTTGAGGAATTAGATAAATGGAATAGGTTGGAAATATCGTTGAAAAGTGAAGTTATCAATTTGAAGAGACATAACGAGATTTTCGATAATATTAAGATAATTTGGGCTAAAAATGTGTTGGTCTAGGACTTGTTGAAGATTAAAGAAGAAAGGAAACTAGTGGTACCACGGATAGGAGAATTGCAGGAAGAAGTAAAAGTTTTACAATAAGAAAATGAGTTGATGTATGAGTTTATAGAGAATGAATTGTGTTGCAGGGCTCCTTCTCCTTCCTATCCCATGTATATGCAAGAAAAAATCTTCTTCTTTCAATTAATATAAATTAAAGAGAAACAACCATATACAGTAAGGAAAAACCAATCCTTGCTATAAAATTTCCAAAAGGCCAATTTTTCTAAGAAAAAATTGTTATGTGAATTGTATCTACATGACCATGCTTGTTTTGGAGAAAGTACCTTTAACATCAAATATTATGTTGGAGAGGTTAAAATAAGGGCTTTTACATCATTCATGGAAAAATAAGGTAAGATAGAAGGCTACCTATGATACTGTAACAACGAATGAGGGAGCTGTGAAACTACTTATTTAGAATGAGCCAGGGCCCGCTCAGACTATTCCTATGGCATACAATAGAATGTGGAAATTTTCAACCATTAAAAATATGTAGATGGAAGTCAGGTACGTGGTTCTAGAGCATTGTCTTAATATTTTTAGGGGGCTGAGACAAAGTGCATTGGAAGGAGGTAGGGCAAGATGGGAAGCCCACAAGGAGGAACTGAGGAATGTGGAGCCCTATTGTTTTCAAAACATTGTACATGTACTTTCTAGGGTGCATCAATATATAAAATGCATTAAGAGAAGTGAGTCTGGTTGGTATGGAATTAGATTCAAATTCCCACTTATTTGGTTTCATGTCTACAGGTATCAGTATCCATACTAGATAGAAGATAAACTATGGGAAGTAGAGTTGTTTGTCTTTCAAGGGCATAGATCACTAGTTGAAGATACAACAGGGGTATATGATTTCTCAAAACTCCATTCACAACATGTTGGAAACTAGTTATAGAGGTATTCATGACGACATGAAAATGTTTGAGTTGGTGGGTGATGTTGGGACATAGAATTGGCACCTTTTTGCATCAATTTTCCCTACCTTTTCTTGTTATTTTGAATCTCAAATCCATGCCTTCTCACTCTGACATATATCATTTCCTAAATATTGTTTCCCTTTTCATGTCATCCATACAATCTATTTTTTCTTGTAATTTGACATAGAAATCTAGCTACTTATGCTATTTTATTAATGAATTGACGAAGCATTATTGTAGGTTGTGTGGTTTGTTGAGATGTTGTTATAGGACCATATATCCCAGTTTTCCTTGCCAAGGATGGAAAAAAGACTCCATTAATGTTGTTGAATACATTGAGCTTATTTTGGACACATTTTTCTCCTATGCTTAATAATGAAGACTAATATAGACAGATGCTCAGTCAAATCCAACTTGATTGTTGAAAGAGACATCCATGGACAATTCAACTAACCTAGTTGAAACAACTAGGATTCTTTTGATGGTGCTAGACCCGCTAACATGTCAGGGGATCTCCCTGGTAAGAAGTCCCAATTAGACCTCACACTGTTTGGTGTAGGAGTCCCAGTAGTGGGTCGTATGGTAATGCCTTGACCGCAAGTTTGCATAGAGGCAAGTAAGATGTCCCTGTTGGTAGCAAGGGTGTGACATATGTGGTTAGTCAAGGAAGGTGCATGGGCAGTTCTAACACACGAAGGGTGAGGTGAGTGTGCCCCTTGGAAACCTATGAAAGAACACAGTTAGTAAGGGAACACACGAGCAAAGATGCATCACAACATGGAAGGCAAGTAGCCTAGCAATCCAAAGTGATGGTTAAACCAACAACACATTTCAGAAAGATTCATACATACATATAAAAAAATAGCTACACATGCATGCGCAAGAAAACATATACATATATCATTTAGAGTAAACAAGATAGCTGAAATACAATATGACATATGCATGAAATGTGTTGGCTCTATTATATTAACAAGTGTAAGTTCTAGTCATACAATACATCCATGTCCAACCACTAGTTCTGACAGCGGAACGTTACAGTCACTTTCGCCTGCTCCTCCAAAGAGATATACTAGCTCTATGCAGTGGAGACACCAAGGCTCGTTACAATAATGTCCAAGATTTCTATAAGAAACTCCTATTGGAAGCTTGGATGACCAAAATCCTATACAATGATCTATGAGGGACTATATATAACAAAGGCTGGAGTGGCCCTTAACATTCCCCTTTGTGATAGTTCATCTACCCTCATGACTCTTCATCTACTCTATGACTGTTACATCCAACTATCGACACTTGAACTTACACTTGACAAGATGTTACATTACAATGCTCATGTACCCATGTGAGACAAAATGGCTTGAGCAAGCCATGCAAGACATCACTATGCCTAAGAAAACTATTGGAAGACCAGCTCTTCAACATCCTCACGATGGTTTACAGTAGTGAACTAATGCCAAGCTCGGTAGTCTGTGATGGTGTCCTTGTACTCTAAGGTAACATCTTTCTGGAAACAAACTCTTCCCTCCATAACATTTGGGCACACTTCTCAGGCTTCTCTGTCCAACTTGTTTGATAGCATGCACATCAATGTCTTGAGTGCAGCCAGACCAGCAACATACTTGTGCATGGTGTCTTCACAGATTGACAAGTTTGGGCTAGTGGCTATGCACATCAACTCGTAAAAGTATGAGTCAAGCTCTAATCGAACCTGTGACTTTGTCTTTGCCTAGGTGAGTATCCCAATAGATGGGATCGCATGTGCATGCACAATAACATCCATACTCTTGAATACACATGCATGGGAAGCCTATAGACTAGTGATGAGCTGCGGGAGATCTTCATAGTTTTGGATCTAACTTCAGATGCATGCCTTTAGCTTGACCGCTCTGGGCTTCATCATCTTAGGCAAGTGTAACAAGGCTCCCTTGTATCTCATCATACATGTTTGCATGTAATCAACAAAAGCATGCACGTTCAAGGATACATGCTCTTATAGCACATTTCTGCTACCAACTGTTGAGATGGACGACTGACTTATGCACGGTACCAAACATGGAATATAATGACCGCATGACTATGTCAAGGGAAAATACTTCATTCATTATTTCCTTCTTCAATTCTGCTCGGGCGGATGTTGTAACCAATTCTCCTCCCTACTTGGCTATCTGTAGCTCCTTACCCATTTGCTCGTTCTCATTTGTAAGGAAGTGAACACTCGAGCTAGTGGCTTTGACATATGCTCTGGTAGCATCAGCCAATGCTACTAGATGTTTGTGCATGTCTAACATGATCACTCATTCCTCAAACTGCGTAAGAGATGTATGATCCTCCAAAGTCGACACTCTGTGAGATTGCACAACTCTATGTTGAGACTCATCGAATGACATGTTGTGCATCTCCTCCTATGGATTGTCTTCAAGGAATTTAGTGTCTACTTGGTTGCTTGGGACTTTCTCCTCTTCTAGACACGGTGAAGCCAGTGGGTTGACCTATTGGTGGTTAGGGATGAGGTTGATGTCTTGCTCTAATTCCTTTTGCTCCATATACATATCCATCTGTTCAAGTGCTTTCTCTATCTCCTGAGCGAAGTCCTGTGATGGTTCACCCTGTGTGCCTAATGCCAACTGTTCTGATGAGTATACTATCTGTATGGGTGTAGTTTCACCTATCTATACAAGTTGCGCCCCCTGTTGTACATGTTCCTGATACACTTCCTTCTCATGTATGCGTAGCTCCTATTCCTTCTAGAGTTGCTCCTTCAACTCATGCAACTCCTTCTCTATTTCCTCCATTATCCATTTCTCTCTCTGCCTTAGCACATTTCTCTTCTCGCATTGTTGCCTCTTTTCCTCTATTGCCAAAGTTGATTTCTGCACAAGTGGGCCTGCTTGGAACTTGTAGCTTTTCTCTTCCTCCATGTTTTCGAAAATAATCCTCTTTCCCTTGTTGCGCACTGGTATGTTTACCTCTATTATTGATGCTCTCCAGGATGCTGCTTCACACTACTTCACTATCCATTCCACAGTAAGGCCGACCAGTTCATTGAATCTGAAGGAGTTGTAACAATATCCCCATTGGTCTTCCTCTGCCTAATGACATGCCCCGTGGATCCAGCTAAACTGTACTCTCGTGCAGTCATCTATCACAAGACAATGCAGGTCATACAAATTGTAACTACGAGCATTGAATGGATATTTCTTCATCTCCTCTACTTTGACATCCATATGCTTGAAAGTCTGTATCTCGTAAAACCTGATATACAATGGAAGAGCGAGCCAAGGTGCCTTCTTCTTCCGGTGCAGTCTAGTTAACAATCCTACCGAGATGTGATACGCTACTTCTTGCATGATGATTTTGTCCAAGTTAAACTTTAGTAGAACATGTAGAGGCTTCTCTGCACTGTACATCCATATAAGGTGCCGAACGATGAGGCATACCAATTAGTTATGTCGATCATTGCCTCCATTACTGCCTTCGACATGTAGGGTGTATCCTTTTCGAATATCATCTTGTAAACTAGGGTGACAAAATGATCAAATAGCTGTGTGATAACTCCTCTGAAGTTGCATTTGGAAAACATCTTACAATAAGTCTTCACAGAGGTCTCCGCCAGTGTCCATGCCCACTTCAAGCCTGGGAACTTCTGATGGACACAGATTGCATCCATGATGTAGGTAGACATGTAGATTCCTACCTTCACACCTTTGGGCAGTTGCTGAGCCCTTGTTACCTATTCCTTCAGCTGATGAGCCAACATGTTAGACCATTTGCATGCTTTTCCTTCTTTGGCTAGTTGGTCTAATGTGATCACCCAACTCTATGGAAAGGTTTCCGTGATTTCTTGTCCATACAGATGACATGAAAAGATGACCAAGTATTGATACACCTTCTAAAATATCTTCGTCTTGTAGTCCTGGTTGGGTGTCATCCTAAATTTAGCCGGCTCCTTCACCCAGTTCTTCAAGATATCTCTGTAGCTAGCATTGTTGTTGGGTAAGCTAAAAGGTGTCTCCATGGTGATCACATGCCTCAACATCTAATACATTTGCTCATATTCTTGTGCCCTGAACGTAGCAATCTCTATCCCTCTGACACTACTCAATGTCATCGTTTCAGGATCAGCGTGTGAGACGACCCAATGTATCATGTCCACACATGGGAGCACGGGATAACTCCATGGAATCTGGTACAAGCTAGACTTGTGTATGTTCACATAGACTTGGCAGTCTTCAAGGTCTTCCCCATATGTGCCTGCAAATGCATCATTGACCTCTCGCCATTTTAGCTTGATGTCCTTTTCTACAATCAACTTGGTGTCTTCATAGAGAGGTAGACTTGTAGACACTCGCTCAACTACTGCTCCAGTTGCACTTCCATCAATGTCCTTTGATCCTGCTCTCTTGGGGGCCATTGATCCTCGACTGCTAAGAGGCAGATGAACACCTACTATATCTAGAGACAAAGTGACATGCATGACAAGAAATATGTTAGAAAAAACCAAAGGAAACTTGAGGAACGACATGCAACATACCTAGGGATTGACTAGCAAGGACTGCATAATGTTTCTTGGGAGGATGGGAGATTGGTTGCCAGAACTATGTAAAAGGAAGCTTGGGCTATCTGGGGAGGCTGGATGGCTGCTAGAATTGCACAATGCACAATCTAGGCTGGCTTGTTGGCTACTAGAATTGCGAAATGTGCAATTTTAGCTAGAAATGGTTGCAGGACCAGTGATTTCATTGTGCATTTTTCTGGGCCAGCAGTCATTTTGCCTCAGAATTGTGCCATGCAAGACTAGAGGATAGTCACTAGGCAGAAATGTGCATTTTCTGAGAGGAAGACATAGCCTTCCCTCTCAAGATTGCGCAATGCTATCTTAGTTAGGCATAGTTTGGGCTAAGGCTGCCCAGACCCGCCGACAGGAAACTGAAAGAAAATGTGAATGTGAATGCATGGTCATACTTATTGTAAGTAGGAGTGAATGATCGTGCATGCAAACAGTGAATGAAAGATTCAGAAAATGGAACACCATGCATGTGGGTGAAGAAAGTCACCAAATCGGCAAGTGTTCGTGCAAAATAGTTTCATGCATGCAGCAACAGTAAGATGCTAACAAAAACTAAAATGATGCTAGTACAAGCTAGTATGCATGTAAAGCACAACAAGAATTTACAGAAATCAATAAAACAACACTCACACAAGCAAAAACACAAAAGGCGACAAGAATTCTGCAAAAGACAAGTTAAGCCGACTTACCCGTGAATAGCTGAGCTGGATGTGTCAAAGACTCCCGGATGTGTTGTGGGATGTCAAAGCTCCAAGATTGATGTGAATGAGTGATCTCTAAAGCATTGAATAAATAAGTTTGAGTCTCATCATGCGCATGCCACAAATCTAGGAAAAAACAACACTTGGAGGAAAGATTCTAAAATGATCTTTGCATGAAACCTTTAGCTGCTAAAAATAGCTCCTTAAAATCTAGCAATTCATTTTGCATGTTTATTTTTGCTATTCTGGGAAAAAGTAGTCCATGCATGCAAGTCAAGTTTTCTCGGTCTCGGGTGGAACCGGTTAACTCAATGGCACATGTTGTGCCTTCTCAATTGAGGAGAAAATTTACACATTTTTGGGAGGGAGCTGGGCTGACTGCCCAGAAGAATTACACAATTTTTGGATTGAGGAGCTGACTATTGCCTAGAATTGCGCAGTTCCCGAGATGGGTAGTCTTGCTGGGAGGAATTGCGTAGTTTTTCTAGTGAAGGGTGACAGGCAAATTTTTGTAATTCTGGAGCCCAGCAGGCTGCTAGACATAATTACACAATTTCTGTAGGGAAGGTTGGTTCCCCTCTAGAATTGTGCAATTTCTTGAGGGAGCTGCTTAGCCTGCAACTAGACCAAGTCAAAAAAAACAACCTTGAGGGGAATGCAACAAGCTCTCATGCACAGGCTGGCAGTCTGCTAGGAAATAACTGAAACTTGTGTACTTGACAAGGCAAGACATGCTACTGAGGATGGTTGGTAGGGAGGCTCCAAAACGAAGCTAAGGCAAAATTTTGGAGAGTGGTTGTAGCCACTACAACAAATTCTTAATTGAAAAATCATCGTAATTTAAGAAATGTTGTTCCAACTTTGTTTCGATGAGGATAATTTGTTAGAGGACAATTACTCTATATTCTATATTTAGATCACACGATAATTGACATATTCTCACGATGATCTTGCCTTACAAAATAAGAATGAATTTTGAAATTGTAAAATAATGCACTCTCTATGCATGAGGCATAGATAGATAAAATGTTATGAAACCAGCTCACAAAAAGATAGAAAAGATAGTTGAACACCTTAGAATTCAGACTCTTCGAGGGGGCAACCTCCTTTACATTACACAAATGAACAATTCTTGGATGATTCAAATGACAAAACCTCCTTTCTATATATAGGAGTCTAAGGAGTCACGATATAACCCAGCCGACCTAACAATAATAATATACAACCACAAAAATAACAATAGATGGATTCTATGGGGCATAGTGATAACAATATGGGGATAATAGTGGCACAACAATATTAATAAGGGATACAACTACAATAGTAATGGGGTAATCACTAGTATTATAGGGACCTAACATGCCCCTCTCCTTCAAAAAAGTGTTGTCCTCAACTTTTGAGTAGTTTTGGATGCTTCTGTATGAAATTCTCATCCTCCCATGTGGAATCTTCAGCGGATAAGTTATCCCACTTGATGAGATACTCTAAAATTGATCGATTTTGTAGCTATCGAGTTCTTTTTTTTGTGACTGCTTCCGGTTCCAATATAATTTTTCCTTCCTCATCAAGTTCTAGCAGTATTGTTTGAACTAGGAGCTTGTCGCTTATAACCTTCTTTAAACATGAAACATGGAAAACTGGGTGCACTCGAGAAGCTGCAGGAAGCTCCAATTTGTATGCCATCATACCAATCTTTTGCAACACCTTGTACGGACCATACTACTTTGGTGATAATTTATTATCCTTCTTAGCTTACATGAGGGACATTTGTTTATATGTTTGTAGCCATAGGAACACCCAATCACCTACATCAAAACTTCTTTCTCTACGATGTTGATCTGCCTATTGTTTCATTCTATTATGTGCCAGCATGAGGTTATCCTTTAAGAGTTGGAGGACTTGTTGTTGATGTTCGATATGATGTTCCACTGCTTGAACCTTAAAATTTTCTCTTAAATATGATGTGATAGATGGTGGCTGATATCCATAAAGTGCCATAAATGTGGTCATTTTTGTTTTGGTATGGAAGGAAGTATTATACGACCATTCAGCCAGAGGAAACCATTTGACCCATTGTGTCTATTTATCAGATACAAAGCAACGAAGATATCCTTCCAAACATTTGTTTACTATCTCAGTTTTCCCATGAGATTGAGGATGATAAGACGAGCTATGAGCTAACTAAGTACCAAGACAAGAAAATAATTTTGTCTAAAAATTTCCAGTGACAATGGGATCTCTGTCACTTACAATAATCTTTGGATTTCCATGTAGCTTTTGAATTGTTTCCATAAATGCAGTAGAAAATGTATTGGCTTTAAATGGATGTAATAATGCACAAAAATGTGCATACTTGGTAAGTTTGTCAACTACCACCATGATGACACTCTTTCCCTCAAACTTGGGTAAACCTATGATAAAATCCATTGAAACCTCCTCCCAACCATTGGCTTTGGAATGGAAAAAGGTTGTAATAGACCCGGTGTCTTAATTGTTTCAACTTTATTTTGTTGGCAAACCAAACATTCTGCCACAAACTTTTGAATATCTGATTTAAGGCCATCCCAAAAAAATTCCTTCTTAACCCTGTGGTAAGTTTTTTAAAAATCCTGAGTGCCCTCCTAAGGGAGAAGTGTGCAATTCCATAAGAATCTTTTGTTTTAGCTGGGAATTCTTACAGAGGTATAAGCGATCTTTGTACCATAACGAATCATTTGCCAGCTAAATGTATCAGACGTACTAGAATCTTGTTGTAACTTTCGAATAAGTGCCCACACTTCTTCATCATTCTTCCATTCCTCCCTTGCTTTGTTTATCCAATCTGGTTGGATAATAGAAATGGCACACAACAATGCTTCCACATCCTCATCCTTTCTTGAGAGTGGATCTGCCACCGCATTTTTCTTCCCTTTTTTGTAGATGATTTCAAAGTCATAACCCAACATCTTTGTGACCCACTTTTGTTGCTCTTCAGAGGATAATATTTGTTCTATAAGGTATGTAAGGATAGCATGATCCATTTTTACCTTGAAGTCTCTTCCCATTAGGTAGGGTCACTATTTCTTAAGTGCATGGAGTATTGCGAACATTTCCTTCTCATAAATAGCTTTGTGTAAAAACTTTCTCTTTATTGGACGACTTTCAAAAGCAATGGGTCTTTCATCTTGCATTAAAACAACACCAATTCCATTTCCTGAAGTATCACATTCCACAATAAAGATTTTTGTGAAGTCCGGTGTAGCTAAGACCGGTGCTTGGCACATTGCCTCTTTAAGATGTTTGAAGGCCTTTGTTGCTTCTAGAGTCTATGAAAATGCATCTTTCGTCAATAATATTGTTAGAGGTGCTGCTATTCTCCCATAATTCTCAATAAACTTGCGATAATACCCTGTCAACCCAAGAAATCCTCGCAGATGCTTTATGGATGTGGGGATTTTCCATTCCTTAATGGCTTTAATTTTGCGAGGGTCTACCTTAACTCCTTCATGAGATACAATATCACCCAGATATTCCACCTCTTGTATTCCAAAGAAACATTTGGATCTTTTTTCATATAATTGTTTCTCCTCCAATAGTTG
>APFE031338381.1:75080-127371 GCA_000404065.3 Pinus taeda
GACTTTTTGGAGATCTGGAGAAATAGATGATTCCTATGTGGAAACATCTAGCAAACATAATTGTGCAATTACACCTCTTTGTTCCTTTTTTAGAAGCTTTGTCATACCGTTAGAGCTAATAATCCTTCCGAGTTTTGCTGCAATACCCCTTAATTCAACTTCCTTTGCTTCTGTAGAAAATTTCATGAAAAGTTCTTGAATATTAAAGCTATTGTACCCAAGGATTGTAGCCATTGGACTCCTAGTACAACATCAGCACCTCCCATTGGAATGGAAAGGATTGGGCTAGTCAATATCTATTCTCCCATGGATAGCTTGATATTATGGCACTTTCCATAGTAATTTATTGTTCCTCCATTTGCACTCATCACTTGACACTCTGGTGCTGGATATAGGAAGCAATTCAATTCTTTTGCTATCTTACAATGAATAAAATTGTGGGTACTTCCTGAATCGATCAACACTATTACCTTTTTTTTCTTGATTTTTCCTTCTATCTTGATGGTTTGAGGAGTGGTAATTCTCGCCAATGCATTACAATATATGGTCAGATTCATTTCTTCTTTATCTAGGCTTTGTTCCTAGAGTATATCCTCTTCCTTTGACCTTTCTTTCTCCTTTTCTTCTTCCTCTTATCAATCTATGTAGAATAATTTCTTCTCATCATACTTATGACCTATAGTATATTTGCTATCACAACAGTAACAAAGCCCTTTTGCTCTTTTTTCTTCCAATTGTTGTGGTGTCAACCTTATAGGTTGTGGAAGACTAGGGGCAACAACACTTCCATCTTTATAGTTGTGAGTGGTATGCTTCCTGGTTTCCATAATTTTGCTTCCCATTTTTCTTGCTAACCTGAATGCCTTCTCTAAATTAATTAGGTTCCCAAAGGTGAACATCATGTCGGATATTATCCTTTAAAGTCCCTATGAATACATCAATCCTATGCTCCTATGGAATATTTTTTACCCTTATGTTAAATTTTTTGAACTCCTAAGTGTGCTCCATTATTGAAACCTTTTGTTTGAGACTTATCAATTGGCTAAAAGAAGTGATGGATTTTGTGTCCTCATAATGTGCTCTCAATTCTTCCATAAACATTACCCAAGTGATAATTTGTTTACGAGAGAAAAGCAATTGATACCATACTGATTTGGTTCCAAATATAAAGTTGCAATATATACCTTTTGTTTGTTTTGCACATTATTGAGATTGAAAAATTGCTCCATCTGTAATATCCATGTTGTGGGATCCTTGCCATCAAAATTCCTCATATCAATTTTTGGAATATGGTGGGTTTTCAATCCAAAATTAGAGTCTATGAAATCATGATTAACATTTCTTTTGTTCTCATCATGAGTTTCCTTTACTACCCTTTCACCATTTGTAAGCATTTCTTGTAGAAAATTTGTCAAATCTGTCTTCAAATCATCCATCTTAGCTTCCACATTATTCATCTTAGTTTCTATGCCTTTCTTTAAACAATCCATCTTAGCTTCTACGCCTTTCTTTAAACCATCCATATTAGCTTCTACATATTTCATTAAACCATCCATCTTAGATTCTGTTACTTTTTATGTAAGTGACACTTGTTGCACTTGGTCTCGTAATTTTGATATATCATGTTGCATTTATTCCTCTTATTCATGAGTCGTGCTAGAGCTTTCAGGTTGCTTACTAGGTGTTTGCATTTTCTTTCCTCGAGGCATCAATTATTGATAATAATGCTTTACTATGCCCTTTGAATTCCTTCAAACTAATTTTTCAAACCAAGCTTATGCAAAAATTAAAAAAGAAACTACACACCTTTTTTCACTTTGTAGGAGCTTGATATTGAATCTGATGTATCTTTGTAATTTCATATCATCTAGTTCTAAAATTGTGTTCTATGGTAGCCCTCTACGTTCTCTTTCTAATGCCACTAGTCTGATCCAAATTGGATTCTCCAAGGAAGAGTTATGCCAAATATCCCACAGTGGCCTGATTATAGACTAGTTCAATAGAGCGAACTTGTACAACGTGCCATGAGTCACTGTTTCGACCTTTGGTTCTGAAAAATATACACAAGAAACTACAATCCATCCTCTTTTTGTACCTTCTTACGAAATTTCAATCCAATGCTCAGAGGGAATGTTATGATGATTTTCCCCAGGTCACGTGTTTGGAATGTAATTCAGGAGTTTGCAAAAAGACCAACTTCCTCAGATCATATCTCCGTAAATATAGTGTGAAAGCTTTGAAATTTGGACCCGAGGTTTAGTGCGATTTTGTCTCAAATGGGTTTTTTTTTAACTTTTGAAATGTCGCAGAACAAAAATTATAGCGAAAATGCCACGATGACCTATTTGGTGCAGTGAAACCCTAGAATCCAATGCTTTGATTCTAAATGTCATGAAACCAGCTCACAAAAAGATAGAAAATATAGTTGAACGCCTTAGAATTCAGCCTCTTTGAGGGGACAACCTCCTTTACATTACACATATGAACAATTCTTGGATGATTTAAATGACGAAACCTCCTTTCTATATATAGGAGTCTAAGGAGTCACAATATAACCAAGCCGACCTAACAGTAATAATATAAAGCCACAAAAATAACAATAGAGGGATTCTATGGGGCACAGTTAATAACAATATGGGGATAATAGGGGCACAACAATATTAATAAGGGATACAACTACAATAGTAATGGGGTAATCACTAGTATTATAGGGACCTAACATAAAGAGAACAGAGGAGCGGAGTACCAACATTGTAATCATGTACTACAACTTTTCATTAATGCAATTCTCTACCATTCGTGGCTTCATACCTTTCTTTTGATTATCTTGCATGTTATGTAATTTACTAGCCCTTCTTGAGGAGGAAGGGCCCTCCTTCTTAACAGGGACCATTGGTTAGGGAGGTACTGTAGTAGTGTATTTATTTCCTCTCAGCTATGATTTATGTGAGATTTACTGTTAATGTTACAGTCGTGTTCATGCATTGCGTGGAATGTTTTTAACCTTTGTTATTATGTAAAATCATAGGTCTTGGACCGATCCTTTCATTAATGTGATGTTCATTTAATTTTTTTTATAGTTCTTTGGCTTGTTATTTCATTCAATGAGTGCTTCAGAAAATTACTCAAGTGTTGAATGGTTTTTAGGAGTGTTGTTTCTTCTTAATAAAAGTGACTATGTGACAAAGTGTCATTTATTCTATAGTGTGTGTCTTTTCTTCATGGAAGTATGAGAATGTTTTCACTGTAAAAACAAGTGTGTTTTGAATATGAGAGTCACATTACAATTATAGGTTTTGAGATTTCGTTAGTGCTAATTGTCGTTTGTTCCTGCATAGACTTTGCATGATAGCCTTGAAACAAAAATCCTTCTTGGTATGACAATTAATGTGAGAGTGAGGTCAATTATTATTAATTAAAATGGAAATTGATCTTCCCAACATCTATCATGTGAATGGTCACATGGGAACCTAGGGGTTAGGCCGAAAGGGTCATGGAGCAAAGGATAAAGCCTTGGTTATGAGCATGATCATATGAAAACATAGGAGATAGGACCAAAGGGTCATCACACAAAGAATAAGGCAACAATTACATAATTGGACATATGGTAGAGCTAGGCTCAAAAGGCTATCACAAAAAAATAAGGTGACCGTTACATGGATGGGCATATGGTAGGACCAAAGTGCCATTAGATATGAACCAATCACATATCAATCCATGTGAACATGGGACTGCATCAATATTATATATATGGAATCCCTCAGTCCCAATTGTGCATGAACCCATTGATTGCATATTTTATGAAGTTTGTCTTAGAGAATTCAAGCTTTGTCTATTATTTTTGGTTTCGTTGAGTGAGAGACAAGGTTTTGTCTTTGTTTCATGTTGAGCCAGTTATAGTGGTCTATCAGTGCAGATCATTATTTAGATAATTAGTGATCTATGATAGCCCAAAGAGTTGTGAAAATGGTTTGATTGTGAATTAATATCCTAGAGATACGTAGCTCAAGATCTATGACAGTGGTACCATGGAGGGCCATGACAATGGTCTAATTGTGTAGTGGTAACCTTGTGAGCCGTGAAAATGGTCTAATTGTGAAGTGGTATCCTAAAGAGTTGCGACATTAGTAGCCCAAAGAGTTGTGATAGTGTTATGATTGTGAGGCAGTATCCTAAAGAGTCGTAGCTCAAGAGCCATGAAAATAGTATCTTGGGGAGCTGCAACAGTGGTATGATAGTGAAGTGGTAGCCTAGAGAGTCATTACTTGAGAACCATGACAGTGGTAGCCTCAAGATTGTATAGTGATCTAATTGTGTATGGTTCAGAGAGCCATGACAATGGTAGCCTGGAGAGTTGTGATAGTGGTATATCCACATTATAATCCTAGAGAGCCATGACAATGGTAGATCAAGCAGATGTGATAATGGTATATCCACATTATAAGCTTAGAGAGTCATGGTAGTGGTAGATTAGAGAGTCGTGATAGTGGTAGCTTGGTGAGCTAGTGGTAGTGGTCTGATTGTGAAGGTTTTTGTTGTATTGTTTAGAGGATCGAATCCATAATGGGGTCATTGTTGGTGATAAAATACCATGATACGACAATGATTCTGATGTCAATATTATGGTGAGAAATCCATGAGTTATTGAAAACATTAAAACAAGGAATGAGTCCTCACGAAGGAGATTCGTGAGCTGGTAGTTGTGATCAATCTGTCAAGACGCTTGTCAATGGTTCGTTGGAGGATAAATCCTCATCAAAACATATTTTTTGATTATGTGGAGGTCTTGTTAGCCTTTGATATGATTTCTCGACCAATATATGAATATTCGATCCTTCCACTATATAACTCATTACACGGGTCATTTAGTTGTGTGTGTTGATTTGGTTTGTAGAGGTTGTGGGTTCGAGTCTAACTAGACTCAATCAAACTATTTCGTAGAATGTTTTTTTGGTGCACTCAGTTTATTTATTTTGTCGAAGAATCAACATTTTCCAGTGGCCATAAAATGATTATTTTTTAAAATGCACCCAAAATATTTCATTTTGTAACATGGTTAATCTTTGTATGGTGTTTTTATATTTTTCACATGTTTTTTGATGATTTGTTGGCACATTATTTATCCAAATTGGATTCTAGAAGAAATGTGATGATCAAGGTTTAAAGGTGAAGAACCTTAGATAAATGAAGAGTTTGGTTTTGATTATCAAAATCCATATTATGTATTTTGATATCTATTGAGGTGGTTGTAGTTTTTGTTTAAGAATAGGTTATGAGAAATACTTTGTGTAAGTAAATTGTTGAACATGTTGGAGCAAGAGTTTGATCAAGGAATGAAGCAATATAACACCTTTGAAGAATTATATCATATGAAGAGCAAGTGGATTGAGTTAGAAATATTCTAAATATATATCCATAAGAAGAAGGAGGTGGGTTCCTCCATTAAGGTCGATGCCTCAATTAGGTCAAAGCCTAGAGTAAGTCAGGGTTTTCTCATCATTTAGATTGGAACCTAAAGAAAGTAGAAGATTTCTCATCATCAAATTGGTACCTCAATTTGGTTGGAGCCTAGAGCTAGTAAGAGCTTTCTCATTGTCAATGTTGATGCCTCAATTAGGTTAGAGCCTTGAGCAAGTTGAAGCTTGGTTGTCATTGAAGTTAATGCCTCAATCAGGTTGGAGCCTACAGAAAGTTGAAGCTTGCTCATCATCAAGGTTGGTGTCTTAATCAGGTTGTAGCCAACCTCAAGTAGTAGATTACATATCTTGGGGGTGATTTCCTCCAGTAGGCTAGTGCCTAAAAATGTATGTACTAAATTGAAAATAAGAAGAGGACAAATTTATAGTTTTCTCTAATATGGTTTCCATGTAAGAGCTTGCGTCTTCTTGTGTTGATGGCTTCTTGATTTCTTATTGTTGTGATGATAAATTCATGATGAATTTATCTATTTATTGACATATTGTAAATGGTTATGATTATTTGGTACATAATTGTTTGTTGGTGAAAATTTGCAAAATGATTAAATTTCTCTCACACTAATTCACTGTTTTTCTTAGTGCGATCTTTGGTCCAACCAATGGTATTAGAGCAAGTTACCTTCAGGAATAGTTAAATGCTAGAAGGTAGATCAAGGAATTTATGGCCAATAAAGGAAAGAGAAAGAACAAACTATCTAAAAAAATGAGTTGTTGCAATCATGTGAGAAATGTATATGATCCTCTAGAACAATCTTTCTACATACACATGGTTGCTAAATAATGAAGTATTTAATTTTGTTTCAATTGTGGTAAAGAAGTCATTATACTTGTATGTATCCATATTCTATTATAGATGACGAAGATGATGTTCCTCAACTAATGAAGGAAGAAGTTCTAACAAATGTAGATTATGAATAAGAACACAAGAATGCTCTAAAGGAACTAGAAGTTTCAAGAAGAAAGGTTATCTAATTAGAAGTGCAACTATAAGAAAGAGACAAACAACAGAAAAAGAAGGATCGTGATTTTTCCACCTTCAAAGATAAAATAGAAGATGAAAGAATATTAGATGAAGTATCATAGAGTGGTATAAATTAAAAATAAGTCCATGGTGATACGCTAAAATAATATATCATCTTGAGAGATAAGATAGAAAAGGTCAACAATCAAATGACGAAAGAAATAAAAGGGCAACAATAAATTTCAGAAATTAGGGACTATGATGAAGTTTCCTCAAAAAAACAATTGGAAGAATCTAAAAGGAGTGAAGACATAATGATGAATCAACTAGAAGAAAATATGCAAGAATTAGAAGAAAATAATTACAAGCTTATTAAAGCAGAAAAATAAATTGTTCGCTTAAAGATCAAGGTAGAAGAGGTAAGAAGGAGAGAAGAAATTATGATAAGTTATCTTAAAGGAAAATCCAAAGACTTGAATATACTTGAAGCAGAGTTTGAAGGGGAAATCATCTCCTTTAAATCGCAATTTGAAGAAGTTATTTCACTGAGGGATGACATTGACAAGCTTAACAAGAACCTTAAGAGTTCGCAAATTTTGAATAACCTTCTTAGTTTTAAAAGATATCTGATTGAAAAAAAAAATCTTGGTTATACAGGTAAGTCTTCTTACAAAGAAGGCTCAAGCTCCAAGTCTCCAAAGGTTTTGAAGAAAAAATGAAGACAAAGACGAGGAAGGCTAGATTAGAAATGTTTCTACTCCAAGTTTTTGTGCTGATGTTCTCAAGAAATCCACTTAGGAAGAAGACAATGATAAGTATCATCAAAGGTCTAATACTCATCCAAGGCAAAATATCTTCAAAATATCTTCAAGGAAATATTTCCCATCCAGGTGTCAAAGTATATTTCTTGGTTATTTCTTTTAATGTACAAATTTCAGGCATAATGCTAGGGATTGCAAAGCATATGGCAGACATGGTTATCAATCCTTTAGAAGCAAGTTTTAGGTTGATTACATCCAAATGGTATCAATAGCATAGACTATGTGTCATTTTATCCTTCATTCAATTATTATACAATATGTTTTAGATGTCACAATCTAAGTCACATTGCATGTGAATGCAACATGAAGTTCCCTAAGCAAACTATATAAGGAAAGGGTTCTACCAAGAAAATAAAATGTCATACTAAGTGTGGTGAAGAAAGCAGGTTGAAAATAATGAACCTTCCTTGAGTGTTTAAGGCCCTGATATGTGTTTTTGATCATGTTCCCTATGGGAAAACCCATGATTTCTTTATTTGAAGTTTTTCTTAATAAAGAAGCTCTATGTTTGAAAATTTCTATGAAAGGTATGCTTTCGTGAAGGATTTCAAAGGTGGAAGACACAAGAAAAAAAGGATTTGAATACATAATTAAAGAATAAAATGATAATGGTACTCCAGATATAAAGAAAGGAAGAGGATGGACTCAAAATAAGAAGGAGAGAATGAACTAAGTCAAGATGATCATTACTAGGGAAGCAATTATTAATGGAAGAGATCATGGTGGTGATATTCGACATAGTATATGAGAATATTTATGCATGATGAGAGCATATGATAGAAGATATGTACTAATTAGAGGATATATTTAACAATAAGGAATACATCACCAAGTATGAAAATCAATAATGAAAGACAATGATACAAACATAGACAAAGTTTGAGCAGGAGGCGTAGGAGATATTGACATACATTGAGAAGGAAAATTCAAGGAGAGAAAGAAAGAAGGAAACATCTTCACAGGTGCATTACTTATAACTTTATTAGGGGATAATTCACTAGATTCACAGACCCATAGGAAATTTTAGCCATAATTGTAGAGCATCGGTAGAAACTTAAAAATGCATGAAGGAAACTTGGTCCTAGGAAGGGAGAAACTTGAAGACAATTAGAGAATGCATACATGGTAGGAACTTACCGATGGAAGAAGTATGATCTAGGGGGGAGAATATAACAAATTTACTATAATTTGAGAACACAGGAAGGCACTTAGAATTGTTAACAACATGGTCTTAAGGGGTGGCTTTATCAGGTCCAAAAGAAAGCACTGGACAATTCGAGAAGCTTTGGAAGGAACACACAACATAATACCAAGTGGATCCTCCACCTATAAATAGGATTAAGTCCACACTGATAGGAGAAGTTTCCTCAGACACACACAGTTTATTGATTAAGGAAAATAAAATTACATGATAGTATGCAAGAGATTACAACAATTACTCAATTCTCTTGCAAGAGGAGAAAACCAAGAGAAAACTAAGCTTTAAATAATCTTATGTCCTAAAATAATTTTTTTAGGGATCACTTATTTCATGTGACAAGTTTCCATTTACATTTAGTCTAATTCTAACAATTTCCTTAACAAATTTCCTAATTTGATTCCTAAAGAACAACACTTTTTAAAATTTCGATTCTATTATAACAAATAAATATTATAAGAAGACTCTATGACTCTAAATAATTAAATATATTTTATAAGAAGACTCTAAATAATTAAATATTAAATTATGTACTTTCGATCATTACAACAAATACCAATTTCTTCCTTGAACTTAGTAAATTTGATCCTACTAAGTGGTTTTGAGAAAATATATGAGATCTGGTCTTCTGAATGACAATATATCAGTTTGATGATGTCCTTTGCAATGTGTGTCATGATGTAATGATACTTTGTATCAACATGCTTTGTTTTGGAATGGAAAACTATATTTTTTGAAAATTTTATGGATCATGGGTTGTCTATGAATAAATATGTGGCTTTTTCTTCAGGAACACCTAAATCCAACAAAACTTTGCACAACCAAACAATCCTACATGCTACTTCCCATGTTGATATATATTATGCTTTTGCAAAAGAATTTTCCACTGCGTCTTGCTACTTGTAACTCTAAGAAACTGTTGTTGGCCCAATTTTCATCAAATAACTTGATGTTGATGTTCTATGACCAATATTTCCAACAATATTTCTAAATATCCACCAAGTACAAATTTAGTCTTTCTGTAGAGAAGACCAAAATCTTTCGTATCTTAGATATACCTAAAAACACTTTTTGTTGCATTCCAATGGATTTCTCTTATTTCATGCGTAATCATGAGAGAACACTAACTACATAATATAAGTTTAGATGAGTGGTTGTTAGATATATAAGATAATCAATATTGTTTACCAAATTCCACCCTCCAAATTATGAAATTTTTAAGTTTTTCTCCTTTGGGGTGAGAACAAACTTGCAATCTTGCATTCCAATTTTTTTAAGTAGTTCATATGCATATTTGGTTTGACTAATTAAAATTTTTGTTTTGATGTTGGAATACTTCAACTCCAAGATAGTATTAAAATAATCCTAGATTAGTCATCTTCAATCCAACTTGTAATTCCTTCTTTACTTGCACAATTGATCATTGTTGTTTCTAGGAATGATCAAGTTAACCACATACATAACTAAAATCACCATATTTTTATCTAATTGGCTCGCAGATAAGGTATCATCTAATTCACTTCGCTTAAATAAACCCTTACAAAGATTTTCATTCTTTTTTGCATACCAATCTCGTGAAGCTTGTTTCAACCCATATAAAGCCTTGATTAATTTGCAAACTTTGTGTTCTTATCCTTTGAGTTCAAAACCATGAGCTACTTTCAAACCTTTTTGAGATGAAAATTCAAGCTCGAAATATATGGACTTCCATTTCTCCATAGGTGCAAATGTTTCCTCATATTTTATTCCTTCTTGTTGTGCAAAACCCTGGAAACAAGTCTTGCCTTATATTTGTCGATTTCTCTGTCTAGCTTATACTTGATTTGGTAAACCAATTTGCATCTAATGGGTTTCAATTTTCAAGATAATCAATAGGTGTCCAAGTAATTTTTCATCACTAACTTATATTCTTCAACCATTTCTTTTTTCCATTCCACATGTTTTATTTCCCCTTTGAATGTGGAGGGATCAATAAAATCATTTGTTAGTAAGGAATCTTTTTTTCTCTTTTTTATGAAATTCTTGTTCGCAATTTGTTTTTTTCATCTGGCATAACATCCTTCAAAAACTGAATGGCCCATTTAGGTAGTTGATCTTGACTTATTAGTGTGTCTGAATGATTATCATCATTACAAATTAGATTGAAGTAAATAGAGGTTCTTCAATCATCTAAAGGTTTAGGAGGCGGAGAGTCATTATTAGATGAATTGATGCCAGAGGATTTAGAGGAAGTAAGTGAATTGGATGAATCATTTTCTAAAGAATTCCATTCAATCTCATACCAATTTTGTGTAGTTGGTTGATTTTGTATTTTTCTTTTCTTTTTATCACCCTAAGTGCCCAATTTTTGTAGAATAATTTCTACTTCTTTGGCACTCTTTTTTTCTATTTCATCAAATATAACATCTCTATTAATAATAAAAATTCCATTGGACTAAACATGATAACCATTCTTTTCATCGAAATATCCAATAAATATACACTTCAAACTTCGTGAATCAAGATTAGTTTTTTTTTTCTTTTGGACCTAAGGAATAGCATATTGAAACAAAAACTCTAAGATGTTTGACTTGAGATTTGAAACCAAACCATGCTTCATATGGTGTAATTCCATCCAAAGAAGCAATGGGAGATCTATTCCTTAAGTCGACTGCAGTATGTATTGCTTCTGCCCAATATGTCAGGATTCAAATTTTTGAAAGTTAACATGGATCTCACTATCCCTAACAAGGTGTGATTCAGTATTTTTGCTACTCAAATATGATATGGATTTTAGACATTTTTAAGTCGTCTTTTGATAACACTGTCCCTACAATAAGCTTTGAATTCATTGGAAGTGAATTCCCCTCCATTGTATGTCCTAAAAGTGCCAATTTTTTTCCTTAACTTTGTTGTTTTCAACTAGTTGGAAAAACGTCTTGAACTTTTCAAACATTCTGACTTTTCTTTCAAAAAATAAACCCAAGCCATTCTATTGAAATCATCAATGAAAAGTAAAAAAATATTTACAACCTCCTAGAGAAGCCTGTAGATTTCCACAAATGTCACTGTGAACCAATTGCAAACACCTGTTCACATGCCGTGAAATTATTGGAAAAGTATCTTGATTTTGTTTCCCACAAATGAAAACTTCACATCTTGCATTTTAATTCTTAAAAGTTGGAAGTTATTTGACAATTCTCTTCTTTTTAGGTTGAGAGAGACTTTCAAATTTTAGATTCCCATATCTAACATGCCACAACCTTATAGGTGAAATATATGAATTAATGCTCCTATGAAATAGACTATTGTCTATGACTACCCTCTTCATCCTTAGAAGTTTTCCATTTTCATATCTAGTCATGGTTGTCTTAATTTTTTTTTTATAGAATTTATTTCTATTAAGCCATTTTCCATAATGACTTGATGTCTTGCTTTGCAAATCGTGGCTAATGACAACATATTATTCTTGAATGTTGGTACATACCAAAACATCGAAATTAGTTTTCTCTAATGCTTGGAAGAGAAACTTTTATTGTACCTTTTTTTATAGTGAGTATGTGTTACATCATCTTCTAGAAATATTAAATTGAGTTGACACTGTTGAAATGTCCAAAAAATTCATGTCAAGAAGTCATATGATGTGTATCCCCTGTATCTAAGATCCAAGCATTTTCATAATCTTTTTTAAGAGAATATGTGGAGACGTGTAAGGGTATTGGTTTTGAATTCCAAGACATATTCTAAAGCATCATCATCTTGATCATTAGAAAATTGTTCCAAATACTATTGAAGCTTTGAGATTTTGCAATAGAAGTTCCACAATTCTCAGGATAATGACCGACTTTGTTGCATCGTTTACAAACAAATAATTCATTGAAAACTTTGCCTCTTCCATGAATTTTTCCTCTAGCTTGACTTTATCCTCTGCTTTGATATTTTCCTCTACCTTGACTTTGTCCTCTTCCTTGACTTTTTCCTCTGCTAGAATTATTGTTGGCTTTAGGGGACTTGGACCCAAGTTTACTATTAGCTACACTAACCAACAAAAACCTACACTACTAGCCCTTTCGCAACAACCCGCTTAGTGTAGGCTGTAGTCTCACTCGAGGTAGTATTGGGGGGTGCTAAAGCTAGGTTTCTGCATCCAGAAGGCTATGTGTTGTGGGAGTAATGTGTTTCTTCAGTTTCAGGCCTAATTTGACCTTCACGCACCCTTATCCTCAAAATCCGCAAACTTAAAGAAGTTTCCAATTAAACAGATTTATGAGCTTCGCCTAAGGGTCTAATTATGTATAAAAAAGCATATAACAGTAGATCCAGATCTTCGCGGGGTAACTAAGATAATAATATAGATAAATGGCATTAAATTTGAGTGTAAATATAGAAAACACATAATTATATGAATTGCACACATAATTGCTTCAAATACTCTTTATTATTTTAGATCTTCAATACACATATATTTTAGACCATGTGCACACAACTTCAGGGCCTGCACACTTAGTTGTGGACCTACCAAGGTCTTCATGCACACAGTAGTAGGAGCCTTCCTCTTCATCCAAATACGAAAATATATTACACTTACAGACTCAAAAACATCTCAAATCTGACTAATTGATTGCCTTAGAATTTATAAGACATCCCCTTTATATATTTTTTCCTGTTACAATACAATGGTTCGCAAACCATGGGCGAAGCTCAAAAAAATACAAAAACTAAGGGGATTTGACCTTCCTAAAACCCCTTGACTCCTAGTAACTTGCGCACTCTGCTCCTTAAAATGCAGAGGCTTTTACAAAACTTAGTCAAAAGTGGACCTAGGGGACCCCATCCCAATACGCCCCTAGCACAAAGATGTGACTCATCCTCGAGTCACTTCGTTGTTATGCTCTGTATCTTTGCTTTTAGGCTGCTAGATGAAGACTTAGTTGGGTTAAGCTCCTGTGTGCATTGTGCTGCTACCTGTCAAACATCTTCGACCAACCTTTCTGTAGTTGGACCTTCTGTTGCTAAGTTGATTTCCCACTGCATTTACTGCATACTTTTGAGAATGAATTCCACACTCTATGAGAGCTTCCCTACTTCTTCTTGCCAAGGTTGCATATGTGCAGTGATATTCTACATCTTCTTCCACAAATCCTCGATCTATGCTTGCAGGGAAGTCCCTTCTCTCAACTGGGCGAACTGTTGCATAGGTGCTAAGGTGTGCGTCATTGACTTGATCTCATCATACTGCAATTGCTTATCTTGAATGTCTACTCTAATATTATTCACCTGTCGGTCCTCCTATAGTGAGGCCCACAGTTATAGTGTTTCTTCGAATAATTGGCCATAGTCCTTGACTGCAATGTCAATATTTTCCCTAGGTGTTATGAATGCAGCCTCACGCTGCTCTCAGATCTCAGGTGGCATATTCCAGCTACACTACTTTGTCTTCTGAAGTGGGCTCAGACTGAATTTGGAGCTCTAGAAGCTCACTACATACTCTGGAAATGACATGCTCCAGCTGCTTTTTTCGTGCAACAGCCTCATTGCAATCTTGGAGAGCTTGGTGCTTTTCATCACATAACTAATGACTAGTGATCTTCGCATCTTTGATCACCATGACAGCCCGTCGTTCTCACACCTTAAGTTCATTTGCTACACCCTAGTGTAGGTTGTGCAATGTGTGCAGAGGGAGTATTGCAAGGTTAATATTCACATTCTTAGACAACTATGCACTCTCCCTATATTTGGCATTATTCAAGTGTAAAGATACATCAGGAAAGGGTACAACACAGAGCTATGAAGTGAGTACCAACTGCACACTTCTCGATGTCATTAGTTCCATGCTCGTTTGAGACAGGCTTGCTTGAACCACGCTCACTTGAACCTGGCTTGCTTGAAACTGTAATTATTTGAGGCCCTCTTGGACCTTCGTTAATACAGATTGGTATTGCCCTTTGATGTGCCCCAGATATCTTTCGTTGTGAACTTAACAGTGTCCCCAATTTCATCAAGGTACCCCGCAGTGAGGACCATGGCCTCCGAGCCGAATGACTTATCAGATTTGTGTTTTTTACATCCACCTCCGCACTTGTCTTCCACCACCATTTTAGAATGAATGGAGAATCGACGTCCTTCAGATCTGCATAGGGATCTTTTCCACCTTGATCAAGTTCTTTTGTATGTTGTTCTTCTTCTCGCTCACGCTGTATTTCCTGTGTGATATTCTTGTCTAGGTCAATGGTCACCTTCTTCTTTTCCTTCAACGCATCTTTACTAGTCCCTGCTACGCCCTCTACAATTTCTTTCAGAAATAGCCAGTCAGTCAACCACAAAAGAACTAGATGGGAGATATCTTCCTCAGTGACAAAAAATGGAAACTCCATTGAAGTCTTTTCCAAATCATGCCTCGTGTGGATTTACACATGGTGGAAATCAACCTTGAAGTCAATGATGCGCCAATATTCCTTGAATAGAATTTGTGACAACTTGGGCTTTTGAATGATCACCATCAAAAAATTTGTTTCGAATAATACCTAGAACACATTATTTTCTATCATGTGGGTAGGGTGCTTTTTTTCCCACAGCGAGGCGAATCTGGCAGCCTCGTACAACTCTGGATCCATAGTGGGGATTTGTGAATCATCTGGTTCTCTCCAAGCTATCAACATGATCAACAATAAGAGCCATGTGTAGTGGAATGCGCTTCCCTCTTCCTATGCTTCGCAAAAATATTAAAGTAATTCTTGGCATAGATAACATTCCCAATAGATATTCGTCTTGAGGGGGCTTGAACCCAAGTTCAGAGTTCGCTGCGCTAACTAACAAAACCCGACACTATCGGCCCTTTTGGCAACAACCCACTCAGCGTAGGCTACAGTCTCATCCAAGGCAGTATTGGGGGATGTGAGAGCTAGGTTTCTACATCCTGAAGGCTACGTGATGTGGGAGTAAGGCATTTCTTTAGTTTCAAGCCTGATCTAACCTTCACAAACCCTTATCCTCAAAATCCCAAAACTTAAAGCAATTTCCAATTAAACGGAGTTATGAGCTTCACCTAAGATCCAATCATGCATAAAATAACATATAACAGTAGATCCAAATATTTGCGGGGTAATTAAGACAATAATACAGATAAATGGCATTTAATTTGAGCATAAATACAAAAAACACATAAGTATATGAATTGGACACAAAATTTATTCAAATAGTGTTTATTATTTCACATCTTCAATACACATACATTTCAGACCCTACGCACACAGCTACAGGGGCCTGCGCACTCAACTATGGACTTACTAAGGTCTCTGCACACACAATAGCATGAGCCTTTCCCTTCACCCAAATACATAAATATCTTACACTTACATACTCAAAACATATCAAATATGATTGATTGATTGCCTTAGACTTCTTAAGACACCCCTTTATAATTTTTTTCATATTACAATACCATGGTTCACAAACCATGGGTGGAGCTCAAAACAATACAAAAACAAAGGGGCTTTAACCTTCTTGAAACCCCTTGACTCCTAGTAACTTGTGTGTTGCACATTCCAGCAATTATTTCCTCTACTGGAACTATTGCCTCTACCTTGACTATGACCATAGCCTTGCCATTTGTATGCTCCCTAATTTTTATTGTTACACCCTCTATTAGTTTTAGTTCCTCTTCCTCTAAAACTTTTAGTTGAATATTTACTAGTCCTAGCTTTCTCCAAATTGTTTCTTCTTTCCAAATGTTTTATCATGTTGAGCTAGCATTTCACCTAACTCGCCAAATGTTAATTTCTCTGGCCTTCCAATCAAGTGTAAAGTTTCCAAGATATGTGTATATGAAAAAGGAAAACTTACAATCAAAATAGTAGTCATAAATACATCTTCTACAACTTGAAATATTACCTTTACTATTTCCTTCTTGATGTTCTTTAGTCTGGAAATGTACTCAAGTTCATCTCCCTCTTTTGTTAGTTTTCGTTGAAATAACTTCAATTGAAGATCCACTCTCTATCTCTAGTTTTGTATAAAAATAAACATTTAATTTTTTTTCCAAACAAACATTGCAACATAAGAATTTTCTACATAAATCTACATTTCACCATTTACAGAAGATTTAATTAAAACGAATTCCTTTACATATTTAATCCCCCATTTGGATAGTGAGTCTGCATCAGTAGGTTTGTTTGGTTTAACAACACCACCTGATATAGGTGGCTCTAGAGACACACAAAGGACAAAGAGGACTTATGAAAGCTCAAAAATCGAAGTGGTCAGAATGATTTCAAACTAGGACCAAAGCATAGATCTTGTCGTCCTGATTGTGGAAATGTGAACGGTTCGTCAATCCGAGCTCGTATGAGGGGAGAACGATCCAGTCAAAGTTCTGATCAAAGTTGGGTTGCGGGCCAAGTTTAAGTTCCCTACAATTTGATCAACCCTGGGGCATGAAACCTAGCTCCCGAAATCAGTCGAAATTGTGTCCTTGTTAATTTGCCCAATATCCCTTATTTTCTAAAGGTTGGAAAATCTCCCCTATTTCTAATAAAATAAATAAATAAATAAATAAATATATGTGTGTGTGTGTGTGTGTGTATGTGTGTGTGGGATGGCGGGCCACCACCCCTGCCATGCCAAACCATACTACACATTGAATTAATAAAAGGTTGATGGGCAATGACCCCTGTCGGCCAACCCTCCAACTGCACCCTCCATTTTAAAATAAATAACATTAAATAGGGTGGGCATGGGCCACCTCTGGTGGACCCAGCCCACACCCCCATGACGCCACCAATGCATAATGATAAGCCAAGGGTGGTGGGACTTGAACTTGCTCGACCAGGGTGGCCGACCCACCTCCAGAGCACCCTCACCAACCACACACCAATACACGAAACGGCCCATGATACGTACCAACCACAGTACTCCAATACACACAATGCACCAATGAAATGTTAATGCGACGACAATACGGAGCTGCAGAGGATTATGGGGGTGAGCTGCCCAATGCAAACCTGACCCCCAACAATAATGTTTGCAGTTTTTTTAAAAAACAATAATGAATTAAAATGGGAGGGGCAGGGTTTGACCACTCGACCCCTCCTCAACAAATTTATTTATTAACCAATGTGCCAAATCAATTCTTTGGGTAATCCACTCGAGAATTTATATAAACCCTCATTTTCAAAGTGCGCCTAGGAATGTGGAGGAACCAAAAGTGGGCATGGAAAACGAGACAATATTTTTTTAAATTAATTTATTGTAGGTGGAACCATGACTCACCGAAATTCTCAAGAGGGTGAAATTTTTGTAGTGTCCAAATTGGACCAATTTTATGTTGATCTTATAGCTCTCGATGACACGAACCCAATGGCGCAGTCAATTCCAATTCACAGAGGACCCAGAGGAGGGAATCTTTGAGGAATCTAGGGGGAATCTAAAATATTCCTTGAGCCCTAGATTTCCACTTTCTCAGAATTCAGAAATTTAACAGTTGATTTTGCACCATTTGATGCCACAAATATGATGGTGTGTTCAAATTTTCCATTTTTTCATTTCATTTCTCAGCCACTTTTCAAAGTGGAGTGAAGGTGTTAGCATTCATGTGCAAGCAACCATTCCATGAGACTCGACAGCGCTAGATCATTGGTACGACTGGCTTCAACAACTTGACATCCTTTTCTTCAGATGGCCCCAAGATGTGAGGTATATGCAGTGCGTTCATGTACTTCTTTTGCTATGCATTGTGTTGCACAGATCCCTATTTGATGTTGATGTGGGATCTTGTTTCTTACTCATTTTCATGGTTCCTGCTTGATGTGATACGAAATCATCTGTGTCATGTACTTGTTATCATGATTCGTCATGTTGTGTTTTGAGATCCCTTTGTTGTATGTTGATGGGATACTCATGTTGTCGTCATGCATGTTTGCATTGAGATCCCTTTTATGCCATGTTGGGAGGATGTTCATTATCATCATTTATGAGTTTGTGTCATACTAATAGGAGTCCTTTTGAGTGAGAGTTCCTGTAGCAAAACATGTCTTGGAGCCACTCCTACATGAGGGAATTTTTCCTTGTATGATAGCAACATCACCTCTTATGTACATCATCACTATTGACAACACTTAATGCAGCAACCTACACCATCTTAACATCGAGGCTCGGAGACTTAGTCCCTCCTGGACGAACTCCGTTATCAACGACTTATGTTTTCATGTGTTGATGATTGTCATGTTCCTTCTTCTTATAACATGCAGATGTATTCATTTATGTTATTTTAAAAATGAAATTTAACACATCACGAAAGTGAAAGGTCTTCGAAGGGTCCTTCGTCACACCCGGACCTGGATCAAGTGGTATCAGAGTGATCTTTGCGTGGATGTGAATTACAAGCGTGAACAATGGAACGTGCAGTGGCAAAGGATGAAAAATCAATGTACGAGACCATGCTCAAAATTTCCAAAATGGTGGAGATAATGTATGAAACTCTACAGGAAGAGACAAAGGAAAAAGAGCAATTGTAGCTTCTGTTGCAAGCCACGGAAGAGGAACTGGAAGAACTGAAGGACAAAAAACATAATCTTCAAATAGAGAACATTGAATTGAAGATGCGTCTACATGAAGAGAAAGGGGAGAAACATAGTTTGGTATGACAACTGCAAGCTAAGGATGAGGCCTTGGAAAAGCTGCATCATGACCCATGTGAGGTAAAAAGTAGTTCTCTGAATTCATGTATGTGTCCTGATGATGATTTCGTTGTTTTTGAAAATCATACCATAGGAATTAGCTCCAAAATGTTGAAGAGAATGGGGTATGAAGGAAGAGGCTTGGACATTAATGGCCAAGGCATTGTCAACCCCATCAAAATAGAAGAATTACCCTGTCAAGAAAGAAGTTGTGGAATGCACTGAGACAACTAGTGAACCACCAACAACAGATGATGAGAGGCCCTCATTAGTTATTTCCAAATTGACAAAGGAGGTAAAAAATGTTGATTTCCTTTCGGTTTCATCGTCACATAGTATGATTTTTGTTGGATATGTGGAGATCCCAATTATAGGGACAAACATGAGGCTTCTTACCAAGACGAGGCATAAGAAGGAAAAAGAACCTGGTGTTAATAACCAAGGAATACCCCCCAACCTTTGGAGGCTGTGCATAAACATGAATTTGTAGGCTTGGGATACATCGAGGGAGAATACTCGAAGGTGTTAGATTCTTCTGAGACATCGTTGAAATTGTTGAGGACAGAGAATGACAGGAACACATCCCCATCATCCCATGGTAGTTTCCATCACAGGGAAAGAGCTGAGGCAAGCTCTCATCACCATACTTACACCAGAGATGGCAAGGAAAGGTATAACCACTCTCTACATTCGAATGTTCATTTTGATTATAATCATGTTTTTAATGGTGGACATAAATCAAGACATCGAAAAAAATGTACCTTTTGTGCATTACATAACCTTACATTTTCTAAGTGTTGGAAAAGAATGGTAGCACACAAAAGGATGAGGTGTGAAATACCCTCTCAACAATAGGTTAAATAGATATGGAGAAAGAAGATGTATTGTAGTCATTGCGATAGAAGTGGCCATCAAAGAGCCACTTGTTGGAGGCTCCATCTAGAACAGTTCCTTAAAGATAGAGTGTCAGTGCATGAACCAGGTGAAACGATTGTTTGACAAGAAAAACTGCCACAAGGAGGCAATCCTCTCACATTGATAAGAGAAAAATGGTTTCTAGATATGTTTTCTTGTCATGGTCGTGATTTTGTAAATCATTTGTTGCATTTCAAAATGTAAATGTGATGACGTGTTTCCATCACTTGTTCAACAACAATGATGTTTGGTTTTATTTTGAGTCACATTTTAACTCTGAAAGTGATGTTGTGTTTCCATCACTTGTCAAAGCGAAACAATAGTGTTTGGCCTTATGTTGTAAATCATGTGTTGTAGTGATGATTTGTTTCCCATCATTTGTTGAAGCAACAATGATATGTTGGCCTTGTGTTCACAGCTAGGGTATTATATCCATCTTGATGCAAACTTGACCACCAAGTATTTGTTATAAACTTGTGGCAAGTATGGGATGCTTGGGTCATTAGTTGGTCATGAGAGTCAAGCATGTAACTTGCAAAAAAAAATTACTATGGGTTGCAGGTGTCAGCTCATCGCTTAAGGCTCCAAAGAATAAAGGTGAAGAAGATGGAAGCGAGACCTTTTAGGATGTTTGTGATGTAGACAAGGTACAAAGACATTGCAGATTACTTTTCATGATTTTGGAGGACAAAAAGCTCCTCAGTGGAGAGGATTGATCTAGGTGGCTCTACAGACACAAACAGGACAAAGAGGACTTATGAAAGCCAAAAAATCAAAGTGATCAGAATGATTTCAAACTAGGACCAGAGCATAGATCTCGTCTTGTTGATCACGGTAGTGTGAATGGTTCATCAACCCGAGCTCATATGACGGAGAATGAGCCAGTCAAAGTTTTGGTGAAAGTTGGGTTGTGGGCTAGGTTTAAGTGTCATACAATTTGACCGACCCCGGGGCATGAAACGTAGCTCCTGAAATCGGTCGAAATTATGGCCTCTTTAATTTGCCCAATATCCCTTGTTTTCTAAAGGTTGGAAAGTATCCCCTACTTCTAATATATATATGTGTGTGTGCTTGTGTGTGAGGTAGAGGGACACCACCCCCAACACCCCAAACCATATTACACATTGAATTAATAAAAGGCTGATGGGCCACGACCCTTGCTGGCCAACCCTCCAACTACACCCTCCATATTAAAATACCTAACATTAAATGGGGTGGGCACGGGCCACCTCCGGTGGACCTTGCCCACACCACTAAAATGCCACGAATGCATAACGATAAGCTGAGGGTGGCGGGGCTTTAACCCACCCAGCCAGGATGGCCGATTTGCTTCCTAGGCACCCTCACCAACCACACACCAATACACACAACAACCCATGATACATACCAACCCTGGTACTCCAATACACACAATGCACCAATGAAATGTTAATGCGCCAACAATACAGAGCTATGGAGGATTATGGGGGCAGGCCACCCAATGTGAACCCGACCCCCAATAATAATGTTTGCAGTTGTTAAAAAAAAAACTGAATTAAAATTGGAGGGGCGGGGTTTGACCACTCGACCCCTCCTCAACAAATTTCTTTATTAACCAATGTGCCAAACAAATTCTTTGGGTAATCTGCTCGAGAATTTATATAAACCCTCATTTGCACAGTGTGCCCATTAGGGAAAATAAAATTACATGATAAATGCAAGAGATTGAAAAGTCCTCGATTCTCTTACAAAAGAAGAAAAATGAGCTTTAAATAAGCTTGTCCTAAACTAAATTTGTTATGGATCACTTATTTCATGTAACAAGTGTCCATTTACATTTATTGTAATTCTAACGATTCTCCTAACATACTTCCTAATTTGATTCCTAAATAAAGAAACTTTTCTAGATGTCAAATCTATAATGAAAAATAAATACTGTAAGGACACTCTACGACTCTAAATAGCTAAATACATATTCTAAGAATTTTGTAACTAACTAAATATTAAATTATGTATTTTTGATCATATATCTAACTTGCACATAGTCGTGGAAGCAGTGGTAGGCAACCACATCCCTTTGAAATTGATGTTAAAGGGGGAGAGATCATAGACATTGACAATACAATCTTGTAAATTGATTAGGAAAAGTTCCCAAAAACATGTCAAGGGGAATTTGGTCCATTTCCATCAATGACTATCAATGTCTAGTGGTGTTTCCATCAATGAAAAAGGGGGATATTATTGTACATAGTGTTGCCATTAATGACAATAAGTTTCATTGATGACAAAAGGGGATGTCCAAGAAAACATTAGTATCTGAGATTCTAAGCTCGAATATTCCACATTCTGCATTTTTATGTTGTCTATGTTTTGAGTCTAGAACAAGACACATCCTCCTGAGTATGAGTTTTATTCTGGAATCGAAACATAGACAACATAAAAATGCAGACTGTGGAATATTTGAGCTCAGAATCTCAAAAACCACACCACAGAAATATCCAAACCATTAACATTAGTATCATTAATGAGTAAATGGAAGCAGTATGATCCATGGACATCTTGCATACCCTCATTAGGTTAAGTCTAAGAAAGCTTGAATTTTATTGAGTTTTGACAAGGTTGTGATGTCCCAATTATCCCATAAAAAAAATGGTTGCTTAGGCCTTGTTAAGAATTTTCCAAACGTATATCCCACTCTAAAAAACTCCTCTTGAATGAGAATTTATGGCCATTTGGAAAATTGGCATTATTTTAGGGTTCAAAACTATAGGGAAAAACCACATTCTCAATAGATTAAAGAGTTTAGAACTTTTGAGCATATCCATGGTTCAGAAATAGAGTCAATAATGGATGGAGATCATACATGCATGACATTTAACCAATTAGACATTAAGAAACTTTTCTTAAATCTGATCGATCAAATGAATAGATGATAAATTAAAAGATGGATGTTTCCAAACATATATACTAGTTAACCCAGAGTGACAACAAGTCATGCAATGCCACATGGATCATTGTGATTAGTCAGAAGATGTGATGTAGCAACTATGACATGCGACAAACACCTATTGGCCTGATGTGATGACATGGTAGCTTATATACATGGCAAAAAAGTGTGTTATGTTGAAACGTGGTGTGAAACATCATCAGATTATATCATCAAGGTGATGTGGCATCATGAGGGGTCGCCTCAATTTAAGGAAAAATTACACATGTTGGTTGGAAAAAGGTCAAAAATGGGTGACATGTGGTACCCATCACATGCTACCATGTGGCATGAAGGGATCATGCTAACATCATCATGTAGAGGACTAGAGACCTTAGGGACTCGATCATGTGAACATTCGCATGGGAACTTGGGGGCTAGGTCTAAAGGGCCATGGAGAAAAGGCTAAAGATTTGGTTACCAAAACAGTGATATGAGAATTTAGGAGATAGGCCCAAAGGGCCATGGCATAAGAATAAGGAAATAATTACATGGCTAGGAATATGGTAGAGCTAGGCCCGAAGGGCCATGACACAAAAAAATAAGGTGATGGTTACATGGTTGGGAATATGGTAGAGCTAGGCCTGAAGGGCCATGACAAAAAGATAAGGTAATGGTTATATGGAGACACATGATAGGATCATAATGCCATTAGATATGAATTGGTCACATGTTGGCCCATGTGAACCTAGGAATGCATCCACCTTATATATATGCAAGCCCTCGGTCCCAATTATGTATCGAACCATTGGTTAAATATATTACGAACACTGTCTTAGAGAATTGAAGCTTTGTTTGTCGTTATTGGTTTCATTGAGATAGAGGCAAGGTTTTGTTTTTATTTCACATTGAGTCAGTTATAACGGTCTATAAATGGATATCATTTCTAAAACATCTAGTGATTTGCGGTAGCCCATAGAATCGTGAAAGTCATTTGATTATGAAGTAGTAACTTGAAGATATGTAGGTTACGATTCGTGACAGTCATACCCTAGAGAGTCATGAAAATGGTTTGATTGTATAGTGGTATCCCAAAGAGTTGTGATGGTGATCTGATTATGAAGTGGTATCTCAAAGAGCCATGAAAATGATCTTATTGTGTAGTGTTAGGTCAGAGAGCCATGAAAGTGGTCTGATTGTGTAGTGTTAGGTCAGAGAGCCATGACAGCGGTCTGATTATGAAGTAGAAGCATATAGAGTTGTAGCTTGAGAGTTGTGACAATGGTAGCTAGGAGAGATGTGACAATGGTATGATAGTGAAGTGGTAGTCTAGAGAGACAAAGCATGAGAACCATAGTAGTGGTAGCCCAAAGAGTTGTGACAATGATATAATTGTGAAGTTCATAGCTCGAAGAGTTGTGCCAGTGGTAGCTTAGAGAGCCATGATAGTTATCTATTCACACTATAATCTTGAAGAGCCATGATAGTGGTAGCTCAGAGAGTTATGAAAGTGGTAGTTTGATGATCTAGTGGTAGTGGTATGATCATGAATTTCATTGATGTATTAATTAGAGCATGGAGTACCCACTGGGGTCATCTTTAGTGATAAAATCCCATGAACGAACAATGATTCTAGTGTCAATATTCTGGTGAGAACTCCATGATTTAGTGAAACCATTAAAATAAGGATAGAGTCCTCATCAAGGAGATCCATGAGCTAGTGGTTGTGATTGTTCTACCAAGTGTTTTGTCAGTGGTTAGTCGGAAGATCAATCCTCATAGGCACAAATTTGATATTATGTGGAGGTTAATCCTATTAGTGTTTGATATGATTTCTTGGTAGATATATGAATCTCTAATCATTGCTCTCTACAGCTCATTACAGAGGACATATGGTTATGTGTGTTGATTTGGTTTGTGAAGGTTGTGGGTTCGAGTCTTAACTAGACTCAATCAAACTATTTTGAAGAAGGGTTTAGTGGCATGCTCAATTTATTCATTTTGTTGAACAGTTAAAATTTTTAGGTAACCAAAAAATGTTTGTTTTGTAGAATTCACCCGAAGTATTTCATTTTGTAGCATGGTTAATTTTTGTAGGGTGTTTATATAGTTGCAAATGGTTTTGATGATTTTTGAGCACATTATTTATGAAAATTGGATTCCGGAAGAAGTTTGATGATCATAGTTTAATGGTGAATATCCCTAAAGACATGAAGAGTTTGGTTTTGGTGATTATAATCCATATTATGTGTTTTTATAACTCTTGAGTTCGTTCCAATTAGTGTTGAGTAATAAGTCTGAGAAAGCTTTTGAGTAAGAAAATTGTTGAACAAGTTGGAGTAAGAGTTTGATCAAGGAATGATAATAGTATGAAAACACATTTGAAGAAGTATATTATATAAACATTTGGTGGATTCAAGTTGAAATATGTTGAAAAGATGTCCACAAGAAAAAGGAGGTGGGTACCTCCATTGAGCTTAGTTCCTCAATTAGGTTCAAGCATAGAGAAGTTTGGAGTTTTCTCATCATTGAGGTTGGAGCCTAGAGTGGGTGGGAGCTCACTCATTATTGAGATTGGTGCCTCAATTAGGTCAAAGCCTAGAGTAGGCCAGAGCTTGCTTATCATCAAGGTTGGTGCCTCAATTAGGTTGGATCCTTGAGTAGGTCAAAGGTTTACCATCACTGAGGTTGGTGCCTCAATTAGGTTGGAGCCTAGAGTACGTCAAAGATTCTATCATCAAGGTTCATGCCTCAGTCAGGTTGTAACCTATATTGGGTTGTTGCTTGCACATTTTCAAGGTTGTTGCCTCAATCAGGTTGTAGCATACCACAAATAGAAACTTTCTTATATTGGGGGTGGTTTCCTCTAGAAGGTTGGTGCCTGCAAATCTATGTCATGAAATGAAAAGAAGGAGAAGAATTTGTGGTTTTCTCCCCTATGGGTTTCCATGTAAAAGCATGTTTCTTCATTTTTTGATGGCTTCTTGATATATTATTGATGTCATGATAGATTCATGATGAATTTATTGATTTATTGATATGTTACAAATGGTTATGATTCATCGGTACATAATTTTTCATTGATGAAAAGTTGTGAAATGATCGAATTTATTTCACATTGATTCACCCCCCCTCTCAGTGTGATATTTGGTCCAACATAGGAGTTGAAGGTATGTGTGATCAATTTAAAAGGAAGAAAATATCCACCTTAGATTACTTCTGAGTTTTAGATATAGGAATATTAATTTGTAATTGCATATTTGAGTAGATCTAGAGATTGGGAGATCCAATAGCAGTGAGTAGATCCTCTAGCACTTTGATATTATAGTCACTATTTCATTATTTGGTTATATATATATATATAATATATATATATATATATATATATATATATATACAATTTGAACTGAGGATTCTTGGAGGTAAATATTTGAATGATATATAATGGTGGACTCAATAATTCAAGGTAAAACTTCTGAGATTTAGTTAAAAGTAGTTAATCTTGTAAGAATGCCTTTTCTTTTGATAAAGCCAAGGTTCATATTTGGGTAATTATGGGTTTAATGAATCTAAGTGTATTCCTAGAATGAAACATAATCTTTCATAAATAGAGTGATGATCGTGTAAGTACATTTGAATAAGGGATATATGGAAATGAAGCTTTATTTTGAAACTGTAGTTGAGTAGCGTTGAACTCAAAGGGAGGGGTGTGATGATTTAGAGGAACTTTAATTTCCTGTAACCACAAGTAAAAGGAATGATTTTTGGTAAGTAGATTTTTTTGTTCGCTTTAAGAGCACTATTGACAACAAGAGTGCATAAAGTGGTATCAAATCAGGAATAAATCTTAGGTATAAGCAGATCATAATTTCTCTTAAGGGTAGCATAGTGAGTTAAGTCTGAAGGGATGTTTGGAGCAATGCTACAGAGTAAATAATAATAGTAATTTGTAAAAGGTTTGAAGAAATCAAAGTTGATAATTGGTAATATGTCTTTTGTATAAAGGAATTATTGATTGTAGGTAGTAGTAGCAAAAAATAGAAAGTAGAGTAGTGGCAAAGAGACTTAGTAGTAGAGAAGTTGTAACATATATAAATCTCTAGCTAAGTTTGGAGGTGAAGAGAACAAGCACTATTTTCAGAAGGAGTGAGGAGAACAAAACGAGTTCTCAAGAGGAAATGAGAAAAAGTTTAGAGATATAGGAGACAAAACGAATCTTGAGAAGTTTCAAGGGAGAGAACCAGTGATACCAAAATACCAAGTAGAGTGCAGTGAGGTATTTTTATCAAGGTGAATTGGAATTGTTATTGCAAAGGATTTTTTTCATGTCATAATGAGCATTGAGAAACTCACAAGGGAATATATGAACATGAATAGAGGTAGTCAAATGAAGGGTTTAGAGAAAGGAAGCCACAACAAGATAGGAGAAGATGCCAAAAAAAATGGCATGGGGAGAAGAAAGATGAGCCAAGAGGAATTTGGTAGAGAAGCAATTGAGTTGAAGGAAAGACTCAAAATAGTGAATATGCTGCTACAAGAGAATGACAACGAAGAACAAATACGTGGATGGGATCCAAAGGAAAAGATCTAATGGACTATTAGGTATCTATATGACACGAATATGATAATGAAGCTAAGGCATGCGATGAGAGCTTGGTTGGAGGAAGAGCAACTTAAAGTAACCGAGTATGGGGAGGAAGAATCTCACTATTGTGAACCAGAACAAGAATCATTCCATGGAAACATGGATGACGAGGATGTTGATGAGATACTGAGCGAGAATCTCATGGACTATCTAAAAATTTCAAATCAGCATGAACAATTGATGATAGAGACATCAGAGGAGGCTAAAGAGCTTTATGTTTTTAAAATTGACAAATTGTATGACAGTGTAGGTTTTTCATGTTATAAGGATGGATAATCCTTAAAGGTTGTTTGAAAGGAAGAGAAAAAATCAGAATTGCTTCAAAGGGGCAGAGGAAAGAAGAATTCAGAAGAGGATGGACAATCAATAGAAATTATTATAAATAAAGAAGAGAATAAAAAAAAATATTTTCAAAGGAATTGAAGAAGGAAAAAATTAGAAATTTGTCATCGATATGGAAGGCACAGAATTACCTCACAGAGTGGATCAAGGAAGAAGATGTACACAATAAAAGGATGAAGCCTATCAATATAGACAAAGGAAGGATCTTGGAGATAAAGTGAAACAATCATATGCAATTCTCATGAACTTTGATGAAGAGGTTAAAGTTTTGGAGAAATGGTTTAGAATAGAGAAATTATTTTCTCGTCAAACTAATCATGTGGATGTATGTTTCAAGGAAATTGAGACAAGAATAAGAATGCCTTATAAGAATGAAAATTCATTTCATTCAAGGCAAGGATATGAGAACAAGAGTAAGGAGTATACAACCTATGACATGAGGAATGGAAACATAAATGTAAATTTTAAAGAAAAATAAAGGTTCTATAAGAATGGCTAAGTCACTCAAGGATTAAAGAGGACTGCATAGAGGATGCAGACTAATAATATGGAGGAAAGGAGGTGCAATATGAATAGGATTGTATTGAGCCTATAAATAGAAAGCATAACGAGGAAGAAATTTATAGAAATGGAAAATGGAAGCAATAGAATAAGGTGAAATTGAAGCCATGAATTTTTTGGAGGTACTGTTGCAAGTAAGTTGTGCTAGTAGTTTGGTTCAACAAGGAGATAAATTGGAAACCGAAATTAAGGAGTTAGGGATGTTGATGAATAATATAACTAATCAATGGTACATTGAAGCAGAGGAGGCCATTAATAGCATAGTAGAATTGATTACAAGAAGATGCATCAGTAGCAACCTTCAGATAGTTGGACACACCAGCATACCCAAGAAAATAATACAACAAAGTAGAGTATGGGATCTTGGAAGATGGAGGACAACAACAAAACAAAAATATAGGCAAGTTGGTGGGAAGCAACAACATAATGTTTGGGATCTGGGAACACTTCAATAAAATTGAAGGCACATGACCAAGAGGTCATGAAATCTTTTACTTTTGGAGTATAATGTAGAAGCATTAACCTCATAACTTTGGACTAAGGGGGTCATGGATTTTTCCAAAGACGAGTGGATTCCCTCAAGTAAATTTGTATAAAACTAGAAATAGTGAATTTCTCATGTAAGTATAAGTGTCATAGTTATAGAAGGAATGTAGATTGTTAGCATAATTTTGATGAGCTAGTACTCTTGTCCATGTGGAAAATTCTAAAAAGGGACAAACTGTCATATAGCTTCTAGATATGACAATAAGTGTAATTGAATTATTGAACTATTGGAAATAGGCTCTATCTTTTCTATTGTAATGGTTGATATTATAATAAGAAGTGGTTGAGACAAGCTAGCCAGAGTAGACCTGCTAGATAAAGGCAATCAGAGAGAGGCATAGGAAGCCATATATTGAATAGTTGGAAGAGGAGAGGCCATGGAAGAGTACACCCATATTATTTACCAAGCCAAGAATTTATGTGTAGTTGAATTTGATTTATTAAGAACATTTTTATATGCATATATCATTGTGAATATCGTTGTCTAGTGTCTAGAATGTTTCTGTTGAGTGTAAATGGTAAAATGATTGAACATATGATTGTGTAATCTAGAAATTTTATGCAATGTTTTAATAGAGTATGGATGCATGGGTTTCAAAGGCTAGTTGATGTTCTACAAGTAATGGATACAAGAATATGAGATTCTCGTTGAAAATGATGAAGCACTTTTTGTGAATTAGGATAGATATTACTTTTTATGAATTGCATTTTCTTTGAGTTATTACTGTCAGAGTGAAGCCCATTGAGAGTATCGAACTATGGAATCATGTGGTGGAAAAATTTAAAGGGTTTCATTGAAGAAGGGAATTGAAGCCAAATCAAGTTCTCTATGTTTCATTGCTAGATTCCAACCATGAGTGCTATATTTGGAAGGAACAACTCCAATGCTTATACTTAGTAATAGATTGTGACCAAGATGTGGTAAAAACGTTGATGAAAAATCATCATCCATGTATAGATGAATTAAAACTTTGTTGATTGAAGATCCATGTGGAGAATTTCCAGAAACCTACAATGAAAGATTAATGGTGGAGGAGAGTTAGCTTAGCAATGTTGTCATGGTTTGGTGAGCAGGGGAAGTTTCCCAAACTCATAATAATTTCATTCCAAAATTAAAAATGTTTTGTTGAAATATTCTTCTTTGGAAAAAAGTGGGTATTTTCATTGATGTGAACTCCAATGTGCTATAGCTCAAAAATACACCCCCTAGGATCTAGAAGACAAGAACAACCCTTTCCAAGTCAAAGGGTGACATTGTGATTGGTGAAACATCAAGGAAAATGGTATTTTGAGGGGTCAAGACTCTTAGCTAGTTTTGGGAGTGAACTATAAAGCCTAGAAATGCCCTTTCATTGTGTTTGGGACCAGATTAGAAGCCTAACAATGCCCTCTCTACACCAGAGTTATGAAACAGAGTGAACATTCGACTCGATACACATTGTTTTAGTTTATTTTAAAAACTTTGATTAAAATAATAATTGATATGGTCTAGTTTAATCATCAACTATGATACAATCAAGAAAGTATCTAGGTTCAATGAGACCAATCATGAGAAAATCCTATAAAAGCAAACCTCTTCACTAGTCATACGGGAGGAGAAATGAACTATTCCAAAGTGTTATCAGTCTACATCCATGATAAAATTATGCATGAAAGTGCCATTCAATGAGCATAGATATTAGGAAAGAGGCTAAAGACAAAGAATTGGAGGAATTTACAATGTACTCTTGTTCATCTTGGATTCTTTGATAATAAAGAGTTTCCCCATTTTTCAGCTTCTATGTTCATTGTATATTATTTGGTTAATGTATGTTATGCACTAATATTATTTTTCAGGAATCTTGGTTGGTTCCTTTCTTTATGTCCAGGTCACTCAAGAGATTAGGAGCAAAGATATAAGGGAGATCTTCCTAAGAGTTGGCTTCACTACATAGAGACCAAAACTCTCACATTATAAAGGTAAACCTTCATTTTCCTCTTGTGATTTAATGTGCATCGATTTTTCGTCTTATTTTAGCTCCACTTCTCTACACACACATTGTTTAGGAAGACCTTAGGCAAATCCTACAAGGTCTAATGTACCTTTTCACTGCAAGACAATTTTTCGCTTAAACAAAAATGGTGACCATACTGGGGATCTCCTAGTAAGAGTATTTTTTTAGCATCTAGTTTCTTGATGTCTTACAGTGGTCTATAGTCTTCCTAAAACATTAGATTCAAAACCAAAATCCCAAAACCCCTTGGATTTGGATTTTCCCCTTTGGGTCCACACTTGCAATTCAGTCTAGGGCATTGAATGCCCTCTAGTTCTATTCTTACACTTTAGAAAATTATTGATAGCCTCTCTAGTTTGGAAGATCCTTCTTTTATAGAGCATTGCAGTAATTTTTCTTTAGAAACTAAGGGGGTTAACCCAGATCTATCAAGATATTTTTTCATCTCTGTAAGCCTTGTAGGGTTATGCATTTGAATCTATAGTTTGGACATTGATCATTGTTATTCTTACTGAGTTTGCATGAAATCTTGTAGACTTGGTTATTTGATTAAGGTTTGAACCTTTCTCTTGGGTTTTGATTCTTATTAGACACATTTCCTTGGGGGCCACTTTCCTTGTGGGAATTAACCAATCACAAGTCTACATGGGTGTTAGAGCTAACATCTCTAGCTAATCCACTTCCATGAGTAGCCCTAATCCTAGAAAACATGTTATGGGGGGAGCATCTTCTCAACTTGGGTCATAAGGGGCCTCTAACTCCTCCCAAGCTTCATTCACATGTCCTTTCTTGATAGCTCTCACTTTTTCTAATCTTTCTAAATTAATCTATTCTCAAGTAGGTACCTTGTATCATCACATTCCAAAGGCTCCTATGTCATCGACTAATACTTTAACTTAGAAACCTAGAATCAATGTTAATGGAATCATGGGATCTGTATCTTTTGGTAACATAAGGTAACTAGCCTCTTAGATGGGACAAATGAACATCACTTCTAGTGCCCTAACTTGTAAACCTGCTACTCGAACACCTCATGTCCCTATTTGTTGGAAATAATACTCGGGGGGGGGGGGGGGGGATGAATTAGTATTTACAATTCAATAACCTTTCATTTCCCAATCAAATTTATATACACTACTTTAGTGAAGTGAACTTGCATGTGCACGCTACTATGATTAAAGAAACCTGGGTATACCCAGAGAACTTATGATTTAGTTAATTTGTCATGTGTTGATCTTTAATCAGTGCATCAATATCTTATTATATAGTAACTATGTGCAGTAATAACATAATAAAGAAACACGCCGAACAGTAAGATTTAAGGTGGAAACCCAATGTGAGAGAAAAACCACATTCTGTTGTCGTCTTCGTCTTCTTAACATAAAGTAAATTAGTTTATAATCTTGTACTGGTGTAGACTCATACCAGTATGTAGGCACCCACATACAAAAGGCTACAACCTTCTCTCATTTTCCAGCTTCTACTAAAAAGGAGCTACAACCCCCCTAGCTCCTGTACTTGTTTACTAGTAGGTAGGCGCTGGCCTACAAAAGGCTACGACCTTCTCTCTTGCTCCAGGGACCACGTTTCATTAATTTTCAGACTTGAGGCTCCTGGTACACAACAACACAACATGAAGGCCTCATTTCATCAAATTTTCACACTAGACCCATCAGAAACTTTGAAGCTCAAACTCTATAATAATAATTGCATAAACTAACAACCAATCAATATGAATAGTCATATCACTATCAGCAGAACATTATGCTGAACCCAGAAACCTGCATCATCATTCAGAACCAGCTGCAACCTCAAAAATCATACATCAGAATGTATATGCTACTGTAATGAACCCAACCTGCCTGTATATGCTACTTCCTGTAAAAAAAACTTATGTATACCTCCAAACTACTGAATCATACAAACTTCTAAATCAAATATGGACAAACTAGTAATATTCTGAACATCGAATTTCAATTTATAGAGATCGAGACAGTCAGCAGCAAAGATAACCCTTCTCACTTAATCAATCAATCAATCAAACATAAGCTCCTTATGCATTCAATTTTACTTTCAGATCTAAGAAGACTTCATTGATAGACAACAGTAAAACAACAACACTGATCAAATAGATCAGTCATTTCTAAACAACAAACTTTTCTTTTGCATACGCTACTTGGAAGAGTTGAACCTACATGTATATGCTCCTTTACCAAGACGAGCCAGCGTATAGATCTACAAATATTAACTTACAACTTCGTTGCTATTCCAACCTTTAGACATACATATATCATGACATTTAAAAAATAAAACATGCATAAGCAATCAGATCTAGCCCAATCAATATCAGATCATACAATGATAAGTCATTTCAGGTCTCATGATCCTGATCCAACATTCTATCCAAGGTGCACAAAATATTTCAGACCATATCATAATCATAGCCCTTGCAACATAAAATATACTTCAGATAGAAGTATCCCTGAGAAACCCTTTCACTTGCACACTTGGTCCTTTGATCTTCTCCTCCTTATATGGTTTTTGGCCTTCCTCAATATCTAGGAAAAAAACAACACTTAGAGCTTGTGGTATTCTTGGACAGGATAAAATAACCATTACTCCACTCAATATTGTGGGCTAATACCATGGTATTGACCCTTGGTATTCTTTAATCCTAAATTTCCTTGATTTTCCAACCCATACACGCTTTTCCTCTTGTGAAAGTGTGTGCATACGTATACACCTTTTTTGTTATGTGAACCAGCATGTATACATTGCTTGGATAAGGTGAACCTATGTATATAGCTTAAACTAACTTAAAAAATCATTTTTCTTCAACTTCTTGATTCTGATTTGTAGTCCTTTGTTCCAACTTCATGTTCTTTTATACCATTTCCCTGTTACCTCTAAATTGACCTGTTGCAAGGTGAGTTTCCCTCTATCAAATCTGAACTATCCTAAGTGATTTTCCATCAAGTACAACACCTGTATCATAATTCCAACAATCTCCCCCTTTGGACTTGATGACAACCATATTGGTGTTGATTACTGCAAGCTGTAGAAACTATTAGAGATATCACACAACACCAAAATATTCCCCCCCTTTGACATCAAGGGAAAATGGCGGACCAAGATCTCCCCCTTTGAGATACACTATGTTGACCATGATCCCCCTAAGTCTGCAGATATGTGTTTCAAAAGAATAACATAACTCTATAATTCAACTATGTGAGTATGACCTTCCTATCACCAATGACTCATACATACATCAATCACCCAACCAAATGGGGCTACACCAAATTGTTTATACATGGATGAAATATAACAATTATTACATAATCCTTCCCATGCATAGTGGGGATACAAATTACATCATATGTCCAATGGGAATCATTCAAAAAATAGACTATGACAGAACGAGACATATTACACCCTAGATCTCTACATGACCTATGCAACAATTGATATGAATATATGAAGCCATAGATGAAATCAAAAATCATAATGCCAACAATCCAAAATGTTTGATAAGGCTAATGCTCCCCTTGAACCTGTGCTACTTATGCATTGTCAACAAATCATTCATCAAGGCATCAGAGAAAACAAATCAATGAACAAAGCATATCAACAGACTGTAATCATCAATATCATACTGAGAACCCATGTCAGAGTCTGACCCACTATTTTTCTATCAGAAAAATATATACGCTCCTTCAGCCATAGAAACTCATGTATATACGCGACTATCCTTCATGAAACCCACATATAGGAACCTTCTTCTGAAAATTGTATTTAACAGCAGGATGATGCAAAAACTACTCCCATATTTTGTCTTAGATATTCAAATGTTTCTCTGGGAAGTGGTTTGGTAAATATATCAACGACATGTTCTCTGGAGGGAACATAATCCAATTTAAGCATTTGTTCAAGCACTTTTTCTCATAGGAAATGGTACTTAATGGGTATGTGCTTGGTCTTGGAGTGCATGAAAAGATTTTTTGAAATACTGATGGCACTTGTATTATCACATAAAATGGAGATGGGTGGAGAACATGTGATTTGAATATCTTACAATGTTTGCATCATCTAGAGTAGTTGTGTGCAGGAAGATGTGGCAACCACATATTTTTCTTCAGCCGTAGATAAGGTAATCAAACTTTGTTTCTTGCTGAACCAAGATACTAACCATGATCCCATATAGAATGCACCTCCACTGGTGCTTTTTCGATGATCAACATTTCCTTCACAATCTGCATCTATATATGCATGAAGAGTAAGGTTTATATCTTTAGGATACCATAGACCAAAGTGTTGATTTCCTTGAAGATATTTGAATATTCTTTTTACAACTTGAAGATGTGATTCCTTTCGATTTGTTGGGAATATTCCAACAATTCCTACTGCATGCATGATATCAAGTCTGGTACCTATTAAATAGAGCAAACTTCCAATCATAGATCTGTATGCTAGTTGATTCATTGTAGATGATTCATCTTTAGAACTGAGACTACATCCTATTACCATTAGAGTACACATTGGTTTAGAATCTTCCATTCCATACTTCTTCAGAATCTGCTTGAGATATTTAGTTTGTGAAAGAAAAATACCATCTTTTGTTTATTGTACTTGTAGACCAAGAAAATAAGTAAGTTCACCAAGTAAGGACATTTCAAATTCTTGCTGCATAACCGAAGCAAATCTCTGACTCATAGATTCTTCATTGCTACCAAAGATGATATCGTCAACATAAACAACAATAATTAGTAGTTTATCATTCTCAATCTTGGTGTATAAGTTGTTGTTCAAAGATCCTTTTGTGAACCCTTGTTGTTGCAGATATTTGTCAAGGTGATAATACCAAGCCCTTGAAGTTTGTTTCAGTCCATAAAGATCCTTTTTGAGCTTGCATACAATCTTTGCATCATTTCCTAGAATGAATCCTTCTGGTTGTTCAATATAGACTTCTTCTTCTAACTCTCCATTAAGAAATGCAGATTTTACATCCAATTCATACACTTTGAATTTCTGAAAACTTGAAAGAGCACGAAACATTATTATGGCTTCAAGTCTGGCAACAAATGCAAAAGTTTCTTCAAATTATATACCTTCTTGTTGAGCATACCCTTTACATACCAGTCTTTATTTGTTTCTAATAACCTCTCCATTTTCATTCAATTTATTCTTGAATATCCATTTTGTTCCTATAACATTTTTATCAAGAGGTCTAGGAACTAGTTCTCAAGTACCATTCTTTTCAATTTGGTCAAGTTCTTCATTCATTTCCTTAACCCAACATTCATCTTTGCTAGATTCATTAACATTCTGTGGTTTTATGGAGGATAGTAATTCTAGATAACTGGAAGTTCCTGCAAGAGTTCTTCTCGTCTGTATTCTAGACCCTTTTTCTCCTATAATTTGAGATTATGGATTATTCTTTTGAACATACCTAGATGGATTCTTTTCCCTGTCAGTTGTATTTTCTTCTGATGCTTCATTGGTTTCTTCCTCTATATCATTTTTATTTGATACAAGAAATCATTCACGAACTTCCTCATTGTCATCATCCTTTGTCTGTTCCAGATTTCGGCATGCTTCATCAATTACTACGTCAATGCATTCAACAATTTTCTGAACTCTCTTGTTATAACATTTGTATCATTTACATCTAGATGAATAACCAAGAAGAATTCCTTCATCTGCTCTGGTTTCAAACTTACCAAGTTTTTCATCATTTTATTTTATGAAACATTTACTTCCAAAAACTCTAAAGTATTTTATAGTAGGAGACTTACCATACCAAAGTTCATATGGAGTTTGATCACTATTTACCTGAACATTAGCTTTGTTGAGAATAATCACAACAGTAAATGCAGCTTCACCCCAAAAGTTGGCAGGAGTTTTGGATTCATCAAGCATAACTCGAGCCATTTTTTGAACAGTTCTATTCATTCTTTCCACTACATCATTTTGTTGAGGAGTTCTGGAAACATAGAACTACCCTTTTATTCCATGTTGTTCACAAAAATAAAAATAAAAATCATCTGATATGAATTCTCCCCCTCGATCAGATCTGAGACATTTGATTTTTTGATCTAATTCATTTTCAACTAAAGCTTTGAAGGCTTTAAACTTTTCAAATGCTTCATCTTTATGCTTTAATAGACCTATCCAACACATTCTAAAGAAATCATCAATGAATGAAATGGAGTATTCTTCTCCACGAGGTGACTTTTTCCTTGTTGATCCACACAAATCAGTATGGATGAGTTCAAGAGGCTTACTTGCTGATCCTTCTTTTTCACTGAAATGAACTCTGGTTTGCTTACCAACTTGACATGGTTTGCATATGGTATTTTTTGGGATGCTGATGTCTGGAAGATCATGAAATTCCTTAAGCCTGCATGATTATCTTATTTGAGAAAAGCTTAGATGCCCCAATCTTCTGTGCCATAACAAGTTTTCATCTGTTTGCTTAGATAACATTTTTTTGTTCTCCTTTCAGTATGTATAGATTGTTTGGATTTCCTATACCTTTGATTACAGTGTTTCCTGTATCAAGATCATGAACCACACATCCATTTGATTAAAACACAAATTCATTTCCTCGATCACACATTTGATTGGCACTCAACAAGTTATGTTTTAAACTATCAACATACATGACATTTCCAATTTTGACATTTTCTTTCAAAGAAACAGAACATTTACATTTAATGACAGTTGGTGTGTCATTTCCAAAGGAGACATTCTTTTCTTTTTCTAAAGCATTATATGAATGAAGTTTATCTTTATCATCTGTCATGTGTTTAGAGCATCTGTTATCAATTAACCACTGATTTTATTGTCCTTATGCAAATAGAGCTATGCCACATCTTTCTGATTGAAATTCCTTCTTTCTCCATACCCTGAAATTTGATGATGTTTGCTCCTTTTGAAGTGTTGGCCAAAATTTTCTCCTGCATTTAGATTTTTCATGACCAAAGTTATTACAAAATGAACATTCAATTTCATCCTCAAGAGGAGAAAAGTTATTATAATAACTTTTCTTCAGTCCTGTTACACTCCTTTGATTTCGCGCTTCTCTAGTCATGATAGTTTTGTAAGAAACACATTAAGCATCCTTATGCCCAAAGTTATGGCATGAAAAACATTGTCCATTAAAGAAGTTTATGTGATCATAGAATATTTTGGTATTGTTTACCTTTTGGTTGATGCTTCTATTGATGTTCATCCTTGGAGTAAATTGAGCATGATTTACCTGATGAGTACTTTTAGGCTTTTGTTGATGATTGACATAATGTTCACTAGTTTTTGCTGCATCAAGATAGCTCTTGGTGGAGGCTAATGGCTTTTGTGATTGAGATGATTCTTCAATAATTCAAAGACATGTCTTCATAAGAGGAGAACATTGAACCTTGATGATTTCATTTAAAGTTTTTGATCCTTTAGAAAATCTAATATTAAGAGATTTTTCTTCTCAAGTTCTTTTCTTAGACCCACAACTTTACATTCTGGTTTTTCATTGTGTTTTTCTCTTTCAGTGAGTTGATGTGTCAACGTGTCTATGATCATATTCTTTTCTTCCAAACAAATTTTGAGTTTAGTGATTTCTTCAAGAAAGTCTTCCTCTTCTAAGGCATCCAAAAAATCATCATTGTCATAAGCCATGAGTAGTTTATAGTCTTGTTCAGTTTCATCTTCATCACTATTAGATAATCGAACACTATCTTCATGAGTATAGTAACTTCTTTTATTAACAACCTGTTTTCTATAGCCTTTTGCAGATTCCTTTCCTTTTTCATGATTATCTTTATGAGGACATTTTGCAGCATAATGGCCAACTCTACCACAAGAAAATCATTTGAATGGTAGCTTACCTTTGAATCTTCGGGAGCTCCGTTGAAGCTTATTGACAAATTTTACCTCATCTTCTTCTTCTTAAATATATCCTGATTCATTGTGCTCTTCTTTTTCTTTTCCTTTAGTTGAAGCTTTGAAAGCGGCTTCTCTCGTATCTGATGTACCTCCTTTCCTCATTTCAAAGGCTTTTAGAATTCCATGAAGTTGAACCACAATAATGGATTGAAGATCCAATTTTTCTTCTATGGCAAATAATTTTGTCTCAAATCTAGAAGACAAGGATCTCAAAATTTTCTCTACTAAAGTAGCCTCTTTTATCTATTCACCCAAATTATTCATACAATTAACAATATCATCTACACACAAAAAGTAACTGGAAATACTTTCATCATTATACATCTTAAGAGTTTCATACTGAATTCTAAGAATTTGGAGCTTAACACGTTTTACCAGGGAGTCTCCTTCGTAGCTCTGAATGATTTTGTCCCATATCTCTTTGGTTGTCTTGAGTTGCATGAATTTGAAAAATTCTGATTCTGATAGACTTCCCAATAAAGTATTGACTTCTTTGGAATTCATTTCATATAACTTCCTACCCACTGTATCTATAGGTATTATTGCAAGAAATTGGTATCCTCCTTCCACAATTTCCCAAACATTGGCTCCAAGCGACAAAAGATAGGATCTGGTTCTTATTTTCCAATATACCAAGTTGTTCCCATTGAATATTGGTGGTCTGATAGATCCCATGCCTTTGTGATTATTCATCTGGAAAGATCTCCCTTCAAGCGATTAAGCTTCTTCTAAAGGACCTGCTTCGATACCAGTTGTTGGAAAAAATACTGCAGGGGGGTGAATCAGTATTTACAATTAAATAATCTTTCATTTCCCAATTAGATTTATATACGCTACTTCAGTGAAGTGAACTTGCATGTGCATGCTACTATGATTAAAGAAACTAGCGCATTCCCAGAGAACTTATGATTTAGTTAATTTATCATGTGTTGATCTTTAATTAGTGCATCAATATCTTATTATATAGTAACTATGTGTAGTAATAACATAATAAAATAACACACATGAACACCAAGATTTAATGTGGAAAACCAATGGGGGAGAAAAACCACATGCGGCTATCATCTCTATCTTCTTAATATAAAGATAATCGGTTTACAATCTTGTACTGTTGCAGACTCATACCAGTACGCAGACACCCACCTGCAGAAGGGTACAACCTTCTCTCATTTTCCAGCTTCTACTGAAAGGGAGCTACAACCCCCCTAGCTCGTGTATTAGCTGATATGTTTACTAGTACACATGCGTCGGCCTACAGAAGAGTACAAACTTCTCTCTTCCTCCAGGGACCATGTTTCATTAATTTTTAGACTAGATGCTCCTGGCATACAACAACACAATATGAAGGCCTTGTTTCATCAAATTTTCACACTGGAACCATTAGAAACTTTAAAGCTCAAACTCTATAATAATAACTGCATCAACTAACAACCAATCAATCTGAAAAGTTAGATCATTGTCACCAGAACACTGTGCTGAACCCAGAAACTTGTATCATCATTCAGAACCAACTGCAACCTCAAAAGTCATACATCAGAATGTATACGCTACTTTAATGAACCCAACTTGCATGTATACACTACTTCCTGTAACAAAACTTGTGTATACCTCCAAACTATTGAATCATGCAAACTTTTGAATCAAATCTGGACTCATGATACAATGATAAGTCATTTCAGGTCTCATGATGCTGATCCAACATTGTATCCAAGGTGCACAAAATATTTCAAATCATATCATAATCATAGCCCCTGCAACATAAAATATACATCAGATAGAAGTATTCCTAAGAAACCCTTTCACTTGCACACTTGGTCCTTTGATCTTCTCCTCCTTATATAGTTTTTGGCCTTCTTCAATACCTCAGACCGAAACAACACTTAGAGCTTGTGGTATTCTTGGACAGGATCAAATAACCATTACTCCTCTCAATATCTAATACCATGGTATTGACCCTTGGTATTCTTTAATCATAAATTTCCTCGATTTTCCAACCCATATGCACTTTTCCTCTTGTGAAAGTGTGTGTATACGTATACGCCCTTTTTGTTATGTGAACTAGCATGCATACACTGCTTGGATAAGGTGAACCTGCGTATACAACTTAAACTAACTTAAAAAATCCTTTTTCTTCAACTTCTTGATTCTATTTTGTAGTCCTTTGTTCCAACTTCATGTTCTTTTGTACCATTTCCCTGTTACCTCTGAATTGACCTATTGCAATGTGAGTTTCCCTTTATCAAATTTGTAATGCCTTGAGTGAGTTTCCATCATGGACAACACCTATATCATAATTCCAACACTATTCCCACCTTTGAGGTAAGTTTTATTTAACCCACCTCGAAAGGAACCCTCAACAACTAGGAGATAAAAAGAAAAAGAATAAGTCCAAGACTTCAACTGAGGAACACATGACATCACAAACCCAAGAAAACACTAGGATTGGTAGCAAAGAGAATAATAAGAAGAATTTATTTCCCTCAAGATTTTTGGGGATGATAATCTTACTCATTAGTGCCCTCGGATAGATGAAGTTCATCAATATTTCTCGCAACAACTTGCTCGTGAACTGGTTATCTTGATGAATCCTTTTCTAGCCCAGTAACAACACATGGTTGCAAATCATCCATCACCTCAGCTAGGGGGAAAGAATCTTTGTTAAAGGTAAGGTCATCGATGAACCATTATATTATAACCTCCTTCTTGTGCAAAGTTGATTCTATGCTATGATCGTTGTTGTGTCTTCAATATTTCAAATCATCGTGTTCCCTAATGAGGATAAGATAGTCATCATTGACCATTTATACTTTTGTAATCCCAATATTTAATTTCATGATAGTTATTTGGTACCCTTATAGGAGATTCCACCACACTTGATAAAAGCATTGGAGCGGGTATTTTTAAATACTCCTCATTGATGGGGAAATTTCCCCTTGCTCCATTGGACCCGTGACTATCTACTTCCACAATTAACATGATATCTTTTGTCACTTGTGAATACCTTGAACTTATTGATCCTTAGTTAATTCTTATGGATGATGAATCTCATGGGGGCACAATGCCACCTTTTGTGGAAGTAATCACCTATTCAGTGCTTACCCCACCGCCCGATGACACTAGTCAAAAACTCCATCCTAATATGGAATATGATTACGATCCTCTACCCACATGAGGCATTACTCCAACTCCCTTGATATTGAGTTTCCTTCAAATAATGCCATCTTGGAGGTCATGCCTCACAATATAAGTTAAGGGATATTATGCTTTATGCTGCATCTACTCTCTTGCATAAGCAATGGATAGAAATTGGCACTCAAAATATAGAATTGATCGAGAGTCCAATTCCTGAGTCATATAATGAAGTACCACCCTTAGACCAAGTCAATTCAAGGATTTCTATTAAGGAACTTGCCACCAGACTATCCACCCTAAATTCACCCATTAATGAGTGTCTCATACCCTCTTCATTTCTTGATCATCGCTATCAAAGAGTTATCTTAGATCATGAGACCATTCACCCTTTATTTCCTTATGTCATTTTGGATAACACTTATATTGTTCTAACCTATACCTGGAATCATCAACCTTTAGGAACTTGAAACTCTGTTTGGATGTGGCATGGCCCCATGATGGTGTTCCATATGTTTCCCATGACCGCACATGAGTTCATACATTGGAATCCTTGGCCTATTCTCAATAGTGGGAACTACGTTGCATAACCTATCAGACTATGACCTTTTTTTATATATGTATATAATCTATCACAAAAAAAAACTCATGTTTTTCATTATTTCTTTGAGGTACATCACTAAAAATAACATATAGGACTATAATTCACTAATTTTGTCATTGGATTATTGGAATTTTCCCTCACTTTTTCACATTGCCTTAGGTCCAACCATATTATCTTGCAACATTAAGAACTACATTTTGCACATCATAACTTGTGTGCTAAGGCCTACCCTCCATGGGAACCCTATTTCCGCCTTGATGTCCATGCCATAGTTTATTCATAGGTTCAGGGATCCTCTTTAGTACTCACCATCACATCATTATTGAGCCTCATGTCTCTTTTCCTCTCATATTTCTGCCTATTATCCTATAGGGGGTCCTAACACTTTATCATGTTGCTTTATCATCACCTATGCTCACAATGCTTAATTTATTGTTAGATGTTATCATAATGATGTTTTCCTTCACTCTTTTCACAAAATTTGTAGCCATGCTCAACATGTTGCCTTTGAATTAACCTTACTTCCATCTCACAACCTTCCATAACCTTTCAAAAGGACTACTGCGATGAGTGGATTTCCATTGCTAGACAATTTTCCACTTCTTTCTTCTTTCCTTAGGTCGATATTGTCAGTCACCCACAGAACTAGATGCATACCATTATACCACTTGTCTCTCTAGAAATGGATTCCTTTTGGCCTTCTCTTCATGCTCATTAAACAATGAAAATCCTGAGCTCCTTTCCCTATATCTCATGCTCGTTAAATTTATACAAAAATGTATAGTCCATTTTAGTCTATTTTTCATGACTCATTAAACTAGCGAAAATCAGGGCTTCTTTTGCTACCATATTTTCATGATTGTAAAACCTATATGAAAACACCATGTTATTTTAATCTTTTCCTGCTCATTAGTTAAATTGAAAGTCAATAAGCGATGTCTTTTCCATTCTCAAGCCTATAAAACCATGAGGACACGATCGTACTTTTATCTCTTTTTTGGCCTCAATATAAAACTCATAGTTGGTGTTTTCCATAGTTTTGAACCACACTTTCAACTTGAGTCGAATAGTTGTGTTGATTAAGTCAATATCTCACTTGATTGGTTACCCTTCTAGTCTATGGGCTTTGGTGATGCCTCCTGTGTTGCCATAATGTCTGCTGGTATTCTTCAGTCTAGGTTTCCAAGTTCATTGTTGTGTCATGTTGTTATATGTTTAAGGGAAGTCTCATTTAATATTAGACCATCTGCACATATCATCATAACTTTTTTTCTGACATCCCTATTTTAGTTGTACATTAGTTCTTCATTTGTTATCATCAAAGAACTTATATTGGTGTAAATTTTATGTCGATGATGGGGGATACATTAAGGCCCTCCTTTTATGGATCTCCTCCTACCGACTCCAAAACCTAATTTGAGACGTAGATCTAGAAACAATATAGTACCATGGAGCTTGCAGTCATCATTCGTAGGCTTCCTCACAGTTAATATCAATTTTTCATCATTGGCCCATGTTGACCAATTCCACAAAGTGCTCAACTTCGTCTCATTCATTTCACACTCTATAGATTGTGCTAGGTACCTTGGGAACCATTTCATTATTAGTGGTCTACCTCACATCTATTAATGGGATCCCTCAATGCTTAGTAGTCAGATAGTCTCCTTACATTCTCGACATCAACTCATTCATTTGCATGTAGTCAAGTCGCACCATCGGGAAGTGTCGAAGACCTTGGGGCATTGCACAATTTCACTCATGACCCTTGAATCCCCCAAGTTTCGATTGGAGAATATATTATGTACTTTGATGGCCATCATTGGTGGTACTCACATTAGTGTCCAATCCTACTAATAGCTATTGTGCCAGAGATCTACATTGTATCATGAACAATCCTTGATGACATCAATCCATGATATGTTGTATGGGCATCTACACTCTATTATTTGAGTACTGAGTATGGGTATGCATACCTTGGGGACAAAATTCTTTATGTATATGAATATACTTTTGATCCTCTGCAGAAATTTTGTCCATTGTCTCTCTCGTTGCCTCACTCATTGGTTCACTCATTATAGTGTATTTCATCCATCATATTCTCTTATGACCTCATACATTAGGGGGAATATGTTATAGCTCAAAAATTCACCCTAGGCTCTAGAAGACAAGAACAACCATTGCTAAGTCAAAGAGTCAAACTGTGATTGGGGAAACATCAAGAAAAATAGTATTTTGAAGGATCAATTCTCTTAGCCAGTTTTGGGAGTGAACTAGAAGGCCTAGCAATGCCCTTTCCTAGCGTTGGGGACCAAATTAGAAGACTACAATGAAATCTCTACACTAGTATTCCATAATAGGGCAAAGATTTGACTCAATAAACATTAATTCAATCCAATCTATTGACTTTGATTAAAATAATCATTGACTTGGTCTAGTTTAATCATCACCTATGATATGGTCAAGAAAGTGTCTAGGTTCAATGACACCAATCACGAGAAAAATCTATAAAATCCAAGCTCTTCAGTAGTCACAGGGGAGGAGAAATGAACTATGCCAAAATGTTCTCAGTCTACATTTGTGATAAAATTATGCATACAGGTGTCAACCAGTGAGCATAGAGGTTAGGAAAGAGGCTAAAGATAGAGTCTTGGAGGACTGAACAATCTACTCCTATTGATCTTGGATGCTTTAGTAATAAATACCTTCTCTATTTTTTTTGTGACTAGTGGGATCGGTAAGACATCATCTCTCATACTCGCATGACATGGGGTCAAACCCCAACGGTTTCCATTATAACCTCTAGGTGCAACCACCCCTCCCCCAATCACAACACATGGGTAGGTCGAGGTTTGAACCTGTGATCTACACAACGATATGCACACCTTAGCAGTGTGTTTGTTTGCTAACAAGCGCCACCCTTGGGGGCTAGAATTTCTCCAATTTTCATCTTTTGTGTTATTTATACATTATATGGTTGATGTATGTTATGTTATGCACTAATATTGTTTTGTAGGTAGATTAGTCAGTTCTTTTATTTGTGTGTAAGTCACGTTGGAGATCAAGAGTAAAGATCTCAGGGAAATCTTCCTAAGAGTTGGCTTCACTAGATAGAGACCAAGATTCTCATGTTATAAAGGTAAAACTTCACTTTCCTCTTGTGACTTAATGTGCATGGGATTATCTTATTAGTTGAGCTCTACAAAAACACACATTGTCTGGACAGGCTTGGGCAAAGCCTATTGGATCTAAAGTACCTTGTCACTGCAAGCAAAATTTTCCCTTAAACACAATGGTTGGGAAATTTCATTTGGAATTGTTGTAGGGTATATTTTGCAAAAGATGCTAAGGGAAATCATAGAGAAAAGGGAATTGTTCTATTGGAAGCAAGTTGTGGAAGTGTATTGATCTAGGGGTTTGGAGTGTTATATTCAGAGGAATATGTGTTATGTTTGAATTGAGTTGTATGAAGCCCGTGTGACCAATTGATGGGCATTTTACCATTTTTTATCTGAATAAAAAATAATTACACTTTCATTCTCTGTAATGGTAAATGGATGAATGCATTAGCATAGGGTCAACACAGTTAGATTGTTATCCATATTCTGAACACAAATTGTGAAGAACACCCTTATCATTATATTGTATTAATTATGGGTTGAATACAAAAGTGAATAGAATACCTAGAATGCCCACAAATTGTACGAAATCAACCAATAGGAGTTGAAGGTATGTGTGATCAATTTTGAAAGGAAAAAATCTCCACCTCAAGTTACCTATGAGTTTCAATTGTAGGAAGATTAATTTACAATTGTATATTCTGAATATATCCAGAGCTTGGGAGATCTGGTAATATTAAGGAGATCCTGTAGCACTTTGACATTCCGATAATTACTATTTGGTTACCTGGTTTCAAAGATAATATGCAATATGAATGGAGGATTGTTGAAGGTAAGGATTTGAAGGATAAATAATTGTGGGCCCAATACTTCAAGGTAAGAGTTTTGGGATTTAGTTGCATGTAGTTAATCTTGTAAGAATTCCTTTTCTTTTGATAAAGTCAAGGTTCAAATTGTGGTAGTTATGAGTTTAATGAATCCAAGTGTATTCACAGAATGAAACAAAGTTTTTCATAAACAAAGTGATGAGGCTGTAAGTACATTTGAATAAGGGATATTTGGAAGTGAATTTTTGTTTTGAAACTATAGTTGAGTAAGGCTAAACTCAAAGAGAAGGGCCTGAGGATCCAAACATAAATGTTTTGTATTCAGAAATATAGCAAATTTAATTTCCTGCAACCACAAGTAAAATGAAGGAGTTTTGGAAAGCAGAGTTTGTTGATAGCTTTAACAGCCCTACTAGTAGCAAGAGTGCATCCATTCTCCTTCAAATTCATAAATTGTAGATATCTTATTGAATACTGTCATTAAGGGGAAGTTTGAGATGATGAGGAAGAGACATGGTTTTGTGAAGAACACTTTCCTTACAAAGAGGAAGTGCTAAAATTTATACCTTGATTGCTTGAACAGTACTCCTAATAATAGCATATTGTAGCAATTGCATACCTTGGTTCTTGTATAGAGTACTTGTGAAGTTGTGATGAGGTTATAACTAAAAAGGTAATAAGTGTTGGGTTCGAATTATGCAAGTAGAGATAGAGAAGACACATACATGCTTCAACATGCATTCACTAAAATCAAAACACTTTTAATATTAAATATATTCTAGATTTTCAATTATTAGATTTTTACCTATTTTGAATTATTCTTTATCATTTTCACTTTGAGAATTAACTATGTTTAATACTAGCTTTTATTTTTAACTAAATTGCATGAAATAGGGAAACTTACATGGTACATAAACCCTTTTCAGTGGGCACACTTTTTGAATTAATTGGTTCATGTATTCCATTCTAGACCATTTTATGGTCAGAATTCTATTCCTATCATAAGGTGGTCACAGATATGAAGAGCATTGTGAGCATTGTATTCCACTCTAGACAATTTTATGATCAGAATACTATTCCTATCATAAGGTGGTCACACATATCAAGAGCATTGATTGTAATCCTACTTTATATTGAGTTTTAGCACATCATTGTGTTGGTTAAGCATGACGAAGACATCCTTTAAGGGAGGGCTTTAGCTAAATATCTATCAACCACCAAAACCAGTCAACGGAAACCACTCATCCATTATGTTAAACAATTTCAGGCCCCCCCCCCCTTTTAATAAAATCAACCATACATGTATGTTACGGAAACCACTTATCCATTATGTCTAACAATTTCAGCGGTGGTGGGCCCTTTGGCCCTTTAACCCCCCAATTTTTTTAATTATAAAATCGACCATACATGTATGTTTGGAGGGGCAAGTGGTGGGAAGTGACTCTTTCTGTCCATAATTATCCCATATGATGTAATAAGGGGTATTCATCTCGATATCATTCTGTTGAGATTTATAGGTTTATCTCTCTGCACGTTTTATATCTTCAATTAAATTTAATACACTTTAATCTTTTTCCTTTAGTATTATTTTGTTAGTAGAGTCCCATGTATTGGCATGTGATTTAACTAGTGTCGAGTCACATTTAAATGCTAAGTAGTTGAAATGAAAAGTTAACTTTTTCTATTAAGAGAGTTAATCCAAACTTCCTAACAGGGGAGTATTAAGAAAAAAAAATATATGATACTTTTACTATATTTAAAAGAGATATGTAAGATCATATACTATTTATGTTTTTTAAAACATTTATGTGCTATTTCATTTACTTTTAAAACATTTTAATAAACATTTATGTGTTATTTCATTTACTTTTAAAACATTTTAATATAAAAATCTCAGTTATATAAGATTGATGAAATTATATTGTAAATTTTTTTTGACATACATAACTGTCATTTCATTTATTTTAAAATAATTTAATAATATTATTATTGTTATTTATTTCAAAAATATTTAAAATTTTAAATGTTTTTTTGTGTTGATATTTATAAGGGTTATCCGAAAAATTTTATGGAGAATTAAGTGTTTCTATTTATTTGTTTAGAGATACGATAATCTATTATCATAATGAATTTTATCTTGATTTTTCTTTATTCTATATAAATAAATATTAATATTATTATAAGTTATAATATTGTTTTTTTGGAATAAAACCTGAAAGATAAATTATAAATTTATATATTATTTAATAAACTTATTATTAATGATGAAAATTTATTTAATTTATAAAACTAGGTTATAGTATATATATATTAAATTAATAAATATGTATATGTAATTATTAAATTGATTTCCACAATGATTAAAGTTTAATTTTTCTCATTTAGAATCTTCTCAATATATTGTTGTGATTATTTTTATAACAAATATTAAATAGAAGATAATTGGTTAAGATAATGTTTTTATTAATTTATTTTTTTTTTAAAAATTTATTTATTAATCAATTAAATTTAATATTTAATAATATCATTTTTCTTTTAAGTTATAATCACTACTTAAATATCATTAAATTTGAAACACATTTATCATGTAATTATTTTTCATTTAAGTTGTAATTATGATTTAAATATCATTAAATTTTAGAACTATTCATCATGTAATTATTTCCTTGTTTTAGTTGTTATTTGCTTATCCTCTTATTTTTATGTACGAGTAGATTAGCATATTACACTTATGCAATCATAATATTTAGTAAAAGATATATTTATTACTAGTATATACTTTTTTAAATAGTACGAAATTTTATTTTAACTCAATTGTAAAATCAACAACGGAGACAATTATGATATGATGGGTTATTATTAGCAACTCACACTCCTTGTAGAAATGCCTTTGGGTCTGGCCATTAAACCTATTTTTCCTAGCGTGAAGAAAAAAAACTTCTTAACCAAGCAAAAACATACATACACATTAATTATGTGTGTGTAAAGTTAAATTTAATATTTATTATAAATATAAATTTATTATTATTAAAATTTATTTAAAAATAAAATTAATATATTAAAATTGTTTAAAATATCTTTAGGCTTTTGTGATCCATAATGTAATAAACATGTGGATTAATCATTATCAATATTATTGGTTTCAGGTTAAACAACCAATATGGTTCATCCTATGACAAGGTAAAAAATCATAGATCCTAGAACAAATAGCAAAGATGCACATAGTCCAAAGTTAGCCCTTAATAAAATAATATTTTTTTTTTAAATTCTAATTTAAAAACAGTGTTCTAAATTTAGCCAAAATTATTATTAAATATATATATATATATAAACAATTTTATTAAAGAAAAACATATTTAATTTTAATAATACAATATTAACCCTTTCTATTTTATCAATAAAACAAAAATAATAGAATAATAAAAAATAATAATATAAATATAATATAATATTTATTACTTGGTTATTACATACATGAAATTATTCTTAATAATAAAACTAATATTTATTATATTATCTATTATTTTATATAAAAGAAATTATAATCACATAATTATAAATAAATTCATAAGGGATCATAACTTAAAAAAAAAAAGGAGAATCAGGATGAAAGAGCCATAATCCAGTTCATACTCAATTTTCATCCATCATCCCATAATCCAGCTCATACTCAATTTTCATCCATCATCCCATAATCCAGCTTATACTCAATTTTCATCCATCATCCCTATTGAGATTGATAGCGTGTTTCTCAATCTGAATAACCTATCTTAGTTTCATATTATGGAAGTGATCAACCCTGGAAATGACCTTCACATCCTCAATGCATACATGGTGAGCTTCCTATGGTGGAAGTGATCAACCTTCGAAATGACCTTCGAATCCTCAATGGATACATGGTGCTTATATTTCTCTACATGCTCGGCAAGAGCTAATGAGCGAGATCGATGGTGCCTTATGTCTGTTGCATGCTCTAGGATTCTCTATTTAATAGAGCATCCAATCTCCCCAATGTAGGGAACCCCATAGGAACATGGGATCAAGTAGACTCCTTTCATGTCCTTGGGGTCCATAGGGTGTTTAACGGATCTAAGAGAATTTCTAATGGTATTAAGGGGGTTGAAAGTAGAAGACATATTATTCTTGTTAAGAATATGGACAATCCTGTCAGTAGTCCCTTGGATAAATGGTAGCTACACCTTAGAGATTCGGCCATCATGAGGAGGCTTAACCCTTGATTCTTTATGGGATCTTTGAAAGACTTGAGGCCTTAAGATATGCTATAGCCATTATTTTCAAAAAATTTAAGAAAATGACATTTTTCTTCTTCAAGGTTCTTCTCATCCAAAATTCTCAAAGCAAGGATGGCTAAAGTACTAAGAACCCCAGATTTTTGCGTCGGAAAGTGATGAGAACTGGAATGAAGATATTGTTCTGTGTGATTTTTATTGTAAAAGACTTAGTGAGAAACAAAACCATCATTCATTCTAGAGAGAAGGATGTCTAGGAAAGGAAGACACCCATTCACCTCAACCTCCATTGTGAATTTGATTCTTTGAATAAACTTGTGGGGTAGTGATGGGTTCTCCTCTTTCCCCTATTGTTGTTAACTTATTCATGGAAAACTTTGAGACTAAATCCTTAGCCTCAACTCAATTTCGCACTAAAAAATGGAAGAGTTTTGTTGATGATACTTGTGTTGTTTGGCTTGATGGTCATGAAAAATTGGATTGGTTTCTTAACCATCTTAATTGTCAATCGAACTCCATCAAATTCACAGTGGAGGTTGAGGTGAATGAGTGTCTTCCTTTTCTAGACATCCTTCTTTGTAGAATGAATGATGGTTTTGTTTCTCATAGAGTCTTTCGCAAAAAAAATCACACAAAACAATATCTTCATTCCAGTTCTCATCATTTTTCAGCACAAAAATTTGGGGTTCTTAGTACTTTAGCCACTCGTGCTTTAAGAATTTCGGATGAGAAGCACCTTGAAGAAGAAAAATCTCATCTTCTTAATTTTTTTGAAAATAATGGCTATAGCAGATCTCAAGGCCTGAAGGCTTTCCAAAGAGCCCATAAAGAATCGAGTGTTAAGCCTCCTCGTGATGGTCCAATCTCTAAGGTGTAACTTCCATTTATCTAGGGGACCACTGACAGGATTGCTGATATTCTTAAGATGAATAATATGTCCTCTACTTTTAAGCCCCTTAATAACATTAAAAATTCTCTCAGATTTGTTAAAGAGCCTATTGACCCCAAGGACATGAAAGGAGTCTACTCGATCCCATGTTACTATGGGGTTCCCTAAATTGGGGAGACTGGACGCTCTATTAAATAGAGAATCCTAGAGCATGCATGAGTCTTTAGGCACAACTGATCTTGCTCATCAACTCTTGTGGAACATGCAGAGAAATATAAGTACCAATATGTATGCATTTAGGATGTGAAGGTCATTGCGAGGGTTGATCACTTCCATAATAGGAAGCTAAGAGGCTATTGATTTTGAGAAACATGCTATAAATCTCAATAGGGATGATGGATGAAAATTGAGTATGACTTGGATTCGGGCTCTTTCATCGTGATTTTTTCTTTAAGCTGTGATCCCTTATAAATTTATTTATAGTTATGTGATTATAATTTCTCTTATATAAAATAATACATAAT
>APFE031338381.1:127908-152291 GCA_000404065.3 Pinus taeda
CAAATTAACTCTATTTATTGTCATGATGATGAATCAGGATATTGACTCAACCACGAAAACAAAAATAAATGCTGTAATTACTAAAAGATCTAATAATCTAAACACTCACCACCGAAATCTTCAAACTCTCAATATTAATTTAATTAATTAAATTTTAACATTTCAGAATAGGTTAATTTCCTTAATATAACTGCCATCATAATATTCATTTTAACCTCGGTATGTTTTCTTAAAAGCAAAATTAGGTTAAGTATTCTTCTTATGTACAATTCTGATAATAATATCTCATTACAGTTTGTTCTTCCTTCCAACTAGTACTAAACACAAGCGAACTCCACGCAAACCAAAATGAATATATATAATTGTTATTACTGTTAAAGATCACAATCTTCCAAAAAACTAAAATCATAGCACGGAGACGTGAGAATCCCGTTGTCTCTTAACTAAATCACAGGCCAATCGGATCACTCTCATCCATCATTATCGGTCCCCTCCACAAACAACATTACTAAAGTCTTGTGATTATATTCTTCTTTGCTACTCACATCCTGCCAAGGACGCTGTACGATTTCCTTCAGTCGGTGCAAACCCAATGTACTTGTTCAATATCTGATTCGAACAAAATCTTGCCAGGAAAAACAAGTAAACCAATGGAACTCTTCACAGATTCTTTACCAACGTGCACACAGCCAAACCAAAGTAAACAAACGATCATTTCACCAAGCACAGTAGATTCCATTTTTTCTCAGGTGTCTTCGTATAAGTTGCTTTGCATTATTGTTGCTTAATTTTCGCTCCCTGTCAAAATCACAGTTTGGCGGTGGATTCAACCCTTCGGTTGTACTGTAGCGGTTGATTATAATTTGATCCTTGAGAAAGTATCCCTGTTTCATAATAAACTTTTGAAATATACGCGTTTCAAACTTGGAGTGATCGGGACTGATGGTGGACTGACGTCGTTAAACATTACATCATCATACTTTCCTTAATGGATTTCCACGTCATAAAGGAAGAAATTACTCACAATCTATTCACACAAAAGTTTGATAATCATAGGTTCAGGGTTAACATAAGTTTCATAATCATAGGTTCAAGTTTGAAGTGTTCCTTTGGATTTGGAAAACTAAGCGGAAACCCAACTCCACACAATGGTAAAAGATAAAGAAACAATTGCAATCCATAAATCATTACATTAATAATAATAAAGCAGATAACTTAATATTATGAAATTTCAATTTTATGATTTTAATATATATCACACTTTATTCTAACTCTCGGTTGCAGTCAATTTAAATGTTTTAGAGTCACTTTGTTCACTCTAGAACCACAATCATAGAATAACAATAATAATAAATTTATTACATTTTATTATTAATAAGGCGAATATCTCTGATGTAGTATAGTCTTTTTTTTCTATTCTCATTTAATTGATTTTTTCCATGAACTTTTTTTTAGAGTGGAAGCTATCTACGTTGAGGTATAAAATATTATTGGTGATATTCGTATTTTCGAATATATTTTTATATTTGTGTGGAGAAGTTTGTATTTCATCCATACTGTTTGTATTCATACACTGCTTGTTCTACACAACAACGACTGCACAATTTCTTTTTTGTTCTACAAAATGGCTATTGCACAACTTCTTTCGTATGCATTATATTTGAAACATAATTCTATTGTGCATAGAGGTTCACATTTCATCCACTAAAGGTTTTTATTACTAATATTTTAGTAAGCAATTGATGTATATGATATTATTGCTGATATTCGTATTTCCAAATATCTATTTCATCCACTAAAGACTTTTATTGCTAATATTTTAATAAACAATTGACGTATACGATATTATTGCTGATATTCGTATTTTCGAATATCCTTTCGTATATGTGTGAAGATGGTTGTATTACATCCACATTTCTTGTTTTGCACTACTTACTCTGCACAACAACAACTACAAAACTTCTTTTGTATGCGCTCTATCTGGACACGTAAATCTATTGTGCTGAGAGGTCTACATTTCGTCCATTAAAGAATTTTATTGCTAATATTTTAGTAAGCAATTTATGTGTATGATATTATTGGTGATATTTGTATTTTTGAATATCTTTTTGTGTTTTTGCAGAGAGGTTCGTATTTCATCTACATTTGTGTCTCAACCCATGCTTGTACCACATAATGACGACTGCAAAACTTCTTCCATACACGCTATATCTGTATACATAATTCTATTGTGCGAAGAGTTGTGCATTTTGTTCACATTTTTGTCTCATCTATTTCGTCCACTAAAGGTTTTTATTACTAATATTTTAGTAAGTAATTTACGTATACGATATTATTGGTGATATTCATATTTCTTAATATCATTTTGTATTTTTGTGAAGAGGTTTGTATTTCATCCTCATTTCTTGTTCTGCACAATGACAACTACATAGCTTCTCTCTTATGTGCTATATCTGGACACATAACTCTATTGTGTGGATAGGTCCACATTTCATTCACTAAAGGCTTTTTAGTAAGAAAATGATGCATATGGTATTATAGGTGTATCTTTTTGTATTTGTGCAGAGAATTCTATATTTCATCCACATTTCTTCTTCCATGCTACTTGCTCTATACAATAATGACTACACAACTTCTTCCGTACGCGCTACATCTAAACACGTAACTCTATTGTGCGGAGAGGTATACATTTTGTCCACTAAATAATTTTATTGCTAATATTTTAGTAAGTAATTGACGTATACAATATTATTGGTGACACTCATATTTCCAAATATCTTTTTGTATCTGTGCAGAGAGGCTTGTATTTCATCCACATTGCTTGTTTCACACTATTTGCTCCACACAATGACCATTACACAACTTCTTCCATACACACTATATCTAAAAATGTAATTATATTTTACAAAAATGTCCACATTTTTTGCTTTGCTTGGTCTGCACAAGTTTCTCCATACATGCTATATGTGGAGACTCCACTAGAGAAAATAGTAATTTCAGTAAACAGTTAACCTATATGAAGTTTTTGAACATCTGCTTGTGGAGAAGTGCTCTATGTACGAATGTTTACACTTTACACTAAATGATAATATTATTGCTATTATTTTAATTATAAATAATGCATATTAGCAGTCAATTAAATAAAAATTATGTGGATAATAACATTGTTTATGTTCATATTATTGATAATATTTTTATTGCAAATAATGTTTCGAATATTTGTTTGTTTATGGTCTTGTGTGAAAATTATTTTTGTGTGGATATACGCACTTTGCACTAAACACTTTTATTGCCAATATTATTGTTAATACTTTAGTTATAGATAATGCATATCAATATTCAACTGAGTAAAAGTAGTGGGAAGTGCACATAAAGTTGTGTACAAAACCACATTTCAATGTTCATTGATCAAAAGCTTTGTTTGTAGCAGATGAGGCTTTCAAGTTTGCATTGTGTGGATGATAGAATTGTTTATGCACATTTTATTGATAATATTTTAATTGTAAAAAATGTATACTATTGCTATTTAAGTAAATTTCAATTGTAAATCATGTATACTACTGATATTTAGGTAAATTTCAATTGTAAATAATGTTTGAAATTAGCATATGTGTGGAGGTGTAGAGAATGTCCATTGTGTGGATGAAGCTTTCAATGTGTTAATCATCACACTTGGTACTTTAGTATTAAATAATTGCAATACCACCAAAGCAAGCGGTGGAATTATACAATTGTTGCTAATACTTTAGTCATAAATGATGTGTATCTACCTATCTCTACAACTAATTAAGTAGGGTTTGCATTTCACCCACACTTCTGCCTGAGCTCATGCTTTCTCTACACTGCTTTCTCCGCAAAACGACATTTACACATATTATTTTGTGTATGATATGCGTGGAAACACTTCCTCCACAAGCGTTGTGAGCTAGAGTCCACCAGTGTGAGTAGTTATAATACATAATATCATTTTATTCAAATAGGCTAAAACATTGGTGTTCTTATTGTAAGTATTGAGACAGTTTTACGGTGGTCACGATTATGCCTATAAATTCATTCGATTCATCACTTCCGCCAAATGCATAGTCTATTATTATTATTATTATAACAAAATAATATAATTAATGATTATAGTTAATATGTATTAATGGTTAATCATTACAAGTATTAGGACTATACATCCATTTATGTTTTTCCTTGTAGTTATATAATAACATTATAAAAATTGATCATTGTACGAAAGATTGATGTACAGAGGTTGACACAATGAATTGTGCACAATGAACATCCACACAATGGAAATTTGAATGCTGAGGATTATGTTGTGTAAGTACCACTAATCGAAAGTGAGCTTGATAATATTGATTTGAAGCCAAGTTCCTAAAAAAAATTATTGGTATTGAATAATCCATATTTGAGGTTCACAATATTTTAGCTATAAATTATGCAGATTTCTATATTTCTAAATATCACTACTCAAATAAGCGAAGGTTGGATCATTTCAGAATGAAAAGAACTTGTAACAACATCAATGATTAGAACATTGAGCAAAAACTTTGTTTATGGTTATTTGTAATGAGAAATTTTTCATGTTTTCATTGTGTGGACCTGTGTAAATCTAGAATTCACATTGAAGACATTTAAATTTGTTGTTCACAATAACACTGAGACAAGTGGTAGACTAATATGATATTATTGCAAATATTTTAATTATAAATATTGTTTTTTTATTTCTAATCTTTTAGTACTAAATATTTCATATTTGATTTTGCAATATTTTTATTATAAGTAATGTGTATCTTTATATTTTCAAATATCATCAGTCTGATATCATTTAATACAACTTTTCTTTATGGTTATTTTGCAGTGTATTGTGTGGAAGAAGCTTTCAAGATTTGATTCTACGAACGCTCAAATTTCACATTAAAGGATTTCGTAGATTTTTTATTGGGAACTCATATGTAAGTGTTGAGTTTGGTTGCGAAAAAATTTCGAAGGTAACATGCAATATCAATTTTCATTTATCAAATTTGATATCACATATTATAATTGTTATCTGTGTAGTATAACATTAGTGTTTATAACATATTTTAATACACGATTACTATAGATTGTGTCTCGATAGTTGGAAGTGGCAGTGAGACATAAATGAGACACATTACTTATTTTAGTGAACAAAGTTCATTTAATATATGTATAACGCAAGAAACAAAAAAATGAATTCAAGTGGAAAATTGACATCTGGGTTCTGAAATTACTTGGTAAAGAAAAAGTTGGTTGATAGCATGGAAATTCTACATAGTAAATATGCTAGAAACATGTTAGTTTGGTGAATAATTACGGAAAATAATTTTATTTATTAGATGAAGGGCCTTAGTTAATGAAACTAATATGTAATTTATGATTTTAATCAAACAATATGTCGAAACTAATTTCTAAATCTTGTAAGGTGGATTAATCATGAATGTAATCGTGTCAATTGCACTATGTCAAATTAGAATTTAATTAAAACGTATATGATTTAAAGTAATAAATTTTGCAAAAATATTTTATGATTATAGATCAGGAAAATCAAGGTTATCTACATTGATAACGATTACTAGTTAACGTTTATCATTGAAATCAATAGTAGTTAAATGTCGTTTGAGAGCTTATATGTGAATTCGTGATTTAGATGACTTATTGACTCTTACACATTATATATATGTTTGTTGCCTATAAAAACAATTTGTCAATGTTCATTTTGTTCTAAAACTATTAAGTGTTTTAACGTATTACTCTGTAATTTGTCTATTATTTTTTTCATTTGTTATTAACATCAAAGAAATGGCTCAAAGATACAATGGGAGGGGCACAAAGAAATATGTATATGCAGGAAGCAAAGATATTTTAATTCTTAGAAAAGGTATTTTAATGTTAATGCATAAAATAATAGTGCTTCAAAAAATGCTTAGGCATCTCAAAAATGAACCAAATATCATAAGAATGTTATTACAAAAGTTATTTCAAATCATGAACAAATGAATCAATTCTAAATCTAATAGCATAATCAATACAATCATTAATTCCCATAAACAATTGTTAATTAATAAAGAAGGTGTTATCAGTTTTTTTTTTCTATTTGTTGAATAGATTTTGAAATTTAGTATATGCTAAAGGTTATGTATTGTAATATTGTCAACAAAGTTAACATAGAGAAACATATAAGACTATTCTAGATTACAAATCTATATATAAATGCAATATGTTTTATAAGTTATATCGGTTTAGAAAATCGTTTGAGCTTTATGTGAAGAGTTATTTGGACATTTGTTTAAATCTTGTGTGGAATAACTATTTAAATAGGAAAAAAATATTGAATTTGTAAAAAAAGAAGACCATTATTGTACAGTAATGTCACCGAGCCTAAGTAGTTATATAACTTGAAAATTTGATAAATCAAGAAAATAATGCAAAAAATGATAATGAGGGGAAAAGAAACAACATAGAATAATACAAAACACAGAGCCAGAACAAACAAACAAACAAACAAAAAAGTTCATTAGATTACGTTTATGTACAATATCATAGTAACATTTGCATTGGTAGAAAAAATTATCTTGTTGTTGTGATGAGTAAATTGCTATTCTTGTTTGCATGGGTATAGTATATTAATTGATAACGCAAAATCAAATCACAAATGTCCAGTAAAACAACAAATCTATTAGGATTCTTGGCAATGCAACGAGTGAACATTGTTTCATTGTTGAATTTCTTAACAATGTAAACAAACAAACCTTTCAATGTATACATACAATTACATTTTGATGGTGTATTGTAAATGTGCCATGTAATTTGAAGTTGCTCAAGATTTCAATATCATTTGTTTTGTTTACATAGTATTGGTCATATGAAATTTGTCGTAGTGCAGGTAATACTTTTTCCAGTTTGACGCCCCTCATAATACACTATTTTTTACACATGTCAATTGTATATATGATGAAATTTAGATGATGAAAATTAAGGGATCCATATTGTTTCTTATAGGAAGTGCAATAAAGCATAGTATTGTTTATAGTTATAGAAATTGTGATTGAAGTATTGCATTTTTCACATACAATTTCGAATAACATCATACATATGCTAACCATTTCAAATATCCTTGAAAATGTTGTAAAATTAATATAGAAATAGATACTTAGTAACACGATATCAAATGTTTTTTTTATTTTTTATTATGTATCCATGTCTATTTAAAGAATATGATATAGCTTACTATGCATATTCTACTTGGCGAGGAAATCGACTTTCTTAAACTATCACATTTTTTTCTTGTGTTCACTCCACAAATGAACGTTGATTGTGATGTATGGAAACTTTTTTTTTTTTTTTTTAACTATATTTTTTTAGCAATATCAACATAAAAACATTTTGTTGCAAATATATTTGAATTGTAGCACACGCTGAAATAAGTTTATCGTGTACTTGAACCTATTACATATTCAAAATTTGTAAAAAAAAATACATGAAAACCGTACAATAGATGATGAATATATTTTCCCTGAACACTACCTATGTATACGTAACTTGTTATTTATTTCAGTGAAGTTCCTAACAATAAAAGTTATAAATAAAAAAAAACTTACTATACCTCTATCTTATTCTCAATTGTCGTCTTTGATTTCCAAAACATATTGCTTTGCTTTTTGTGTCGTCGAAATTTCAATAGCTACGATTGTGCCTATTGTAAAAACATTGTCATAGTGTGAAAAATTTGGAATTGTCATGTTTGGAAACAATCAATACTCTGCACAAATTGGATGAATTTTTTCTACGCTCCTAAAACTATTTAGACAAATAGTTTTCTCACAATCACCACAATCATATTTATGCTTTGGAATAATTTCGAAAACTTTAATAGAAAAACTAACATTTGCAATAAGCTTTGACTCATGTTGTTCAATTAACGATGTTGGCACAAACAATGTTATTGTCATTTCTACTTTCCTATCTATTAATTATGCACAGAGTATTTCTTTCGAGTTATTTTTTTGTCAAAAATGTTCGATATGTGACCAAGGCAATGGTCGTGAATTTTTTTTTCCAATTATATTGTTACTAATATCTTCGATTAACAATGGTATCAACTTGATGTCCTTTTTCTGATTATAAACATTGAATTGAAATATTTTTTATAAAGCAAAGAATAGAAAAATGAAGGTAGGTAAAAAAGAGGAAAAAAGGAAAAAATTGATACATAGTTAATTGATTTCGCACATAAGTACCTAGATGCATTTATTTATTTGATGGTTTCCATTGATTCTATTTTTTTATTGCAATTTTTGTTTCTGTGGCACTTCTCATTACTATGTTCACATTGTTTCCATGTATACTATGACATCATTCAAATTCGATTAATTTTTCCTATTCACAAATATTACACTGAAACCACTTCTTAAAAAAACGCTATAATTGAAACTAAGTAACAATTGTCTAATGAAAAAGGAATAGGATAAAGCAAACTCATTAGTAATGTAAAAAAAAAACTAGATGGATTTTGGTTTAACAAATATGAAAGTATTATAGAAATGTTCAAAGTACTTTTTTCGTTGTAATTATGGTCCTAAATCTGAATCTCTTAGTTTCATATGCTTCCTAGAAATAATTTAAAAATTGTAATTTAATTATAGTACGTTAAAAAATATGGCACAAAATCAATGGGAGCACAAAAAAATAACGACAACAACAACAACAACAACAACAATTATGTTGTGTAATCCAAATATAATCAAAGTACAATAAATAAAACAAAAACATGCCTCTTCGAAGGGTTATGATTTTCCTTAATAGTATCTATTATGCTTGTACTCAATTTTGCTGTTATAATGATATGAGTTAGATCAAATATATAGAAATAGGAAAATAAGGGTTTCTAATTCCATAACACAAAGGTACTTCAAAAATAAGAACTATATGACAATAATGCATTTTGTCCAAATGATTTTTAATATTGTCACATCATATAGTAGTTAAACTTTGTATATCATTACCAGAGGACTGTCGCTAACACTACATGTTTTGCAGTTTCATTCTAAATGATAGTCGCTTAGGGTATGCAATTTCGAGAATAATATCGTTTAACCCACACAAGAATTCTATTTGTAACCAACTCTTATAACTAGTGTTTGTAATATGTATGATGAAAATATTGCATGATGAACGCTTGGCGAATGATTCTAAGAACAACACAATGAAAGCTAGTAAGTGGTAATAATAATAACAATAATAGAAAAGAAAATAATGTTAGACTACGAATATTTAAGTTTAATGCCTTTCCTTTAAAAAATAAAAAAATAAAAACCAATGCCACGTGTTCCTAGATGAATTTAGATAGATGTTATTTTTTCCCCATTAAGAAAGTATATTAGTTTAAAATAGCTTCTATATCCCAATTGTGAAGAGTATCAATGTTTCGAACTTTTGAACATTAAACATTTATTTGTAAAAGTAAATTATTAGAAATTTTCCTTTGTGATTAACACATGCATGTATTCGGGATCCATATTTCATCGACAATTCTTCTGCACATGCTATATTTGGACACATTTACTCAACTTATTTCCCACACATAGTTTGTACTTCACATAGTAAAATCTCTGCACAACATTCATATGATATATGGTATACGATTTGGAAATTTGTAAAAGTATCGCGACACAATAACATTAAAGGATTTTATTACTACAATTTTAGTAAAAGATCTTTTTTGAAGAGGATGTTTTCAATCCCTCGATCACCCTACTTTAAGGACAAAAGGCCTAATATTGTTAAATTTTAATATTAAATAAAACACATTTTCCTAAATAGCATTATCTAAGCTTACATTAATTAATAATAGGTTTACTTGAAAAGAATGCCTTACTATTTCTAATTCAATTGATTATATATATTTTAGTATTAAAAATAATATACTTATACTTATATTACTAAAATAATATTTTCATTATATAAAGAATATATATGTTCTATTTATGAAATATGTTTCAAGTTAGGCATTTTTGTGGAAGTGCGGAGGAAGTCAATTCTGCAGAGAAAGATTTCAATGTGCAGTTTATTGCTCTTGACACCAAAGGTTTTTATTGCTATAATTTAGAAACCATGCATATTTGTTGTTTAAATAGAGAAAATAAGTTTAGACTAATACGATACTTTTGTAATATTTTAGTGGAATCTGTATTTTGTCCACTTTTTTTCCACACAGACTATATCTGAACATGCTTGCTCAACTACTTTATCACACATAATTCGTACTATGCACTATAAAATCTCTGCACAATGAAAAATAATCATATTCATTGTCATCTAACACATACCCCATCCTTCATAAACATTTATTCAAATATATGATCAGGGAATTACAAAATTATCTTTGCACAACAAAATATTAAGCGAATATTTGTTTGATAAATTGACAAACATATCCCATGTTTTGCACAATCAAAGATCTACACAACGAAACATAATTTAATACTAGATTAAAATTAATAGTTTAACATTAACTTCCTTATAAACTAGACGTTCTTGCAACACATACCTGGTCTTCCATAAAGATTCATAGCTTTGAAATCAAATCTCTACACAACTTCTCTCCTGCGCAAACTACATACTTCGCATAGTAAAAAAAGTCTTCCCAACGAAAGATAATAATATTCTCGGTTCTCTTGCTCATATCTGATTCTTCGCAAACATTCATACGATATATTATATACGATTTAGAAATTTATATAAGTATTTCTACATTTGTTCTCTACATAGGTTGTGCACTAGCAAAACCACCTCCGTATAGTTACTTCCATACTCAATAATGCCATTCGATCGGTAATTGACATTTGAAATTGTTATTAATTAAATTAATAGACATATCCTAACTATACACTTACTTTATTGATCGCTTAGTAGGTAGGTACATATTACTATGTTTCTACTTCCATACATCCATCTCTATCACATGTTCTACATATTGTCTATTCGCACAAGAAATGCTCCATACACTACTTTTTTCTCTTTAAAAAACTTGATAATAGAAAATCATGATTTTGAAAGCATTGAAATATTAAAATTAATATGTGTTGTCAAAATTAACAGAAAATATAAAGCTTTGAAGCTTTGTTTATGATATTGAAATAATTAAGATATCAATATTAACATTCAAAACCCCACATACGATGCCTCCAAGAAGATACCTTTGCACAACCAACTTTGCATAGCTACTACCGTACTTGCAAAAAACATTTGTAAATAATAATTAGAAAAAACAAAGCCTTTTGCACATTCATTTTACTGCACAACATATAGTTTATTTAGCACCTTTGTTTATGCAACCACCTTTGCACTACTATGTCCATAATCGATAATGCCCTTTGATCAATCATTAACATTCAAAACCATGCACATGATACCTCCAAGCAACTACATACACACAACCACCTTCATAGAGATACTTTTGTACTTTAAAAAAATGTTCCTAAATAATAATTAAAAAATACAAAGCACACAGTTTATTTAGCAACTTCACCTATGTAACCACCTTTGAAAAACTTCATCCACAAAAAGACTTCCACACAAATGTTAACCATAGCTTGCAGAGTATTATAGAGAAAATCTTGGCGAACCAAAAATTTGCAGTATAGCCAAATGTGAATAGAAAAATGGCATATGCAAATCGATTTAGAAGCTTGCAGTATTTTACAACTTTTGTATCTATCTCTACACTACCTCTATCATTCAATCACAACTTCATAGATAACAGTTTATGTAAGACAACAAACACAATTTGCAAAGAGAAAATACTACACACCCCATTGTTTTATTTATCATTGCAAATAATGTTTCTCCTCTCACTATACTGGCTATTTCAAATATTTGTAATCTTGTTTCCATAGAAATCACCACTTGCGACTATTTTGCATATAAAACATAGTACGAGGTTAAAACCACCATCCAGATTTTTCATCGTCCTAATCTCCACCCTCTAATTAATAGAAAACAGACCTACACATAAATACAAGTCATCTCAACATTCAATTCACAAATATCCTTCTACAATTCATTGAAATTTGAAATTGACGTTAGTAAATGTGGAGCCTAGATATCATGGGCAAGAAGCATTTGTTCATTGCACACGCTACCTCCGAAGAACACAGTCTATTTTGTGCACAAAATTTTCAAAATTTCATTGTATGCACTTCCACATCCTGCAAAATCTATTAATAGTAAAACTAGTGTCAAAACAAATTATAATTAAAATACCACTCTGCACTTCCCTAATTCTTTACAGATTCTACACATGCAATTTTTTTCCACATAACTACTTCCACAATCAATAACGCCCTCAATCATTGACATTCAAAACTAATATTAATTAATGATTATATGTTGTGAAATACATGCCGATATAAGAATTAAAAAATAGATTTGTATATTTATTATCTTAGTAAACTTCGCACAAAAAGTTTGCATTAAATCTGGACATGCACAACAACCTCCACATTACTGCGTTGGCACAACTACTTTGCACTTAATAATGCCCTTAAATGAAATTCGAAAGTCTACACATGAAACCTTCAAACAAATAGCTTCAAAACTAATATTAATTAATGATTATACATTGTGAAATATGCCCCTAAATAACAATTAAAAAAGAGATTTATATATTTATTATCTTAGTAAACTTTGAACAAAACTTTAGCATAACTTCTGCACATACACAACAACCTCCACACAACTTCATCTACACAATTTATTCCGCACTCAATAACGTCCTTAAATGACATTCAAAAATCTATGCACGATGCCTCAAAAAAATTAACTTCACACAACCACCATCGTACAACTACTTCTATACCTTCGTAAAACATTGCTAAATAATAATTAAAAAGGACAATGCTTTCGAGAGATTCATTTTATCACATAACAAATTTTCTTCATAGAAATTGAAATTTTAGTTTTTTAGCACCTCTTGTGGTGAAATCACAACACCCCCATTTTTAAGTTATTATCCTCATAATAATAATGGAAACTCTGTATATGAATTTTGTTCATATTGCCCTTTATTTTTTTTTATTTGGTTAAGTGTGCAATGTTTTTGCGAGATTTTTATTTTCTTCAGATTTCCATTATGATTATTTTATTGCATTCAATTTTTCACTAGTTTCTCATAAGTTTTTGTTTAATCTCATTTGATTGCATGGTTTCCAAATGGTGCTTATACGAAATTCAATGATTTTCATTGCCTCCGCTAAAAAAATGTACAAAATATATATCACTTTGATTTTGTAAATTAATTAATTATAAATAAATACTATTTTTTATTAACTTTGTTAATAATATATTATTTGCTAATAGCCCTACAAAATCATTAAACCTACAGCATCACTAAAATCAAAAATATAAATATATATTATATATATATAATCTCGAAAGTTTTTATCAATATAATTTAAAGATCTAATATGTCATATTAATAATGGTAAATCAAAAAATTATATATATATATATATATATATTTATATATAATAAATCTCCGAAAGTTTTTTTCAAATATAATTTCAAAGATCCTGATACTTCATATTAATAAATGGTTATAGTTTTTATATGGTCAGGACTTATGTGGTTTCATTATGAGAGGAGTTCCTACTCCCACGTGGGCCTCACCTCACATCGCCTCTCTCCTTCCCTCTCCTCGATTCGGAGATTCAAATTTGGTACCGTTTTTTTTAAAGCTCCCAAAATCCATCACCCGAGAGACCTCCTTATCACTCTGATTTCTCACACATTAAATGTCCCTCAACACCTCGGGACCCTTCTATCTCATAACTCCTTTTTAAATTCACCTCCAAAATCTCCTTACTTCCGAGCCCCGATATCCCTTATACCTTCCACCTCACAACCCTCATAACCCCTGAAGAACTCACATCTCATCCACCTTATGACTCCCCTCTCCTCAGAGCCATGCATAATAAAATCCCTCCTTATTAATTTCGAGACTATTAAAAAATAGATCCCAAAAGCCACTCACCCATATTTTAATATTTATTAATAAATTTCCATTTAGTTTAATTTTTTTAATTAATTTAATTGTATATAATGAATTAATATAATAATTGTAATTAATTAATTCCTTGTAATTATATAATTAATTAGAATTATTAATTAGTTAGATATTATTTTTAATTAAAATTGCTTAATTTTGGTCAAGGTATGTATTTTCGAGAATTGTGGAAATTTTGACACTTCAAATTTGGAAAGGCGTATCTCAAAATTTACTTGGCCAAATGAAGCACACAATAGCTCATTATAAAGCTAAGACTGAGAAGAATAATCTCAGAATGATAAGTCTAGCAGATTTAATCATTTAATGACCCAAAAATTCAGTAGAAGACAAAGTGACGAATTGCCAACAACAATTGGTTTTTCCTAATTTGATTTGGGAAAATTTCATTGGCTTCAGAAAACTGCTTTTACTAATTCACCCGTGAACGTTGTTCAAAAACTAATCAGATCCATTTGAAGCAATCAGATCTTGTAATTTCTTTGGATTTTATTTATTTTAATTTATAATTTCATGAGAGTTTGTTTTTTTTATTTCTAATATGCAATTTAATTAATTTATTTTTATTTTTGATTGGTTTGTAATACAAGATCAGTTGGAGAAGTTCAGATCTGAGGAATTTTGGAGCAATGAAAAAAGACTAGAAAAAAGAAAAATGGGGAATTTGCATCTCTAATTCAAGATTTGGAAAACTACTCTCAACAGTTCTCCGGTTGGAGATTAGAGAATGAGGAGGGGGTTTCTCTTCTTTGCAACTAGAGGATCTGAAAGAACTATTGTATAAGAGATTATAGCTTTAGGAAGGAGGGAGAACTCAAATCTAGACTTTGTATTGGGGACAAAGTTTGCATTATTAGACCTTTTTCTTTTAGTGGAAGAGTTTATGATCTATGAAAGATTATTGGAGATCAGCCCAAGGAACAGGGCAAGAGACTTAGTTTCATTAGTTTGTAATTTGAATAGTTTTATTCAAATGCAAATTTCATTTATGAAATGGAAAATCTTCGTAATGTTTGCTCATATTATGCATTCATGTTTGATGTGAGGATGAATGTCTTTTGGATTAACTATCTAATTCATAGTCACATAGATTTGTTATTAACTTATCTTTGCTCAAGTACTTAAACCAGATTTCTAAGTAGCTATTTACTTAGAAATCTAACATCAAAAGTCGATTTAATTACTATTGAAATTATAAGAACTTTTTCCTGGTTTTAATAGTCAATCATTCATTGTTCATTGATATTCAAACAAAGCATGTTTTGGTAATTATAATATCATCTATTAGAACTATTTCATTAGCCAGATATTCAGCATAAACCAAACATGTTAAATTCCCTAATTATTTAGTTATTTTGCTCTCGGTTGGGATAGATCTATATATTCTTAATCGAGATAGATTTATAATTTATTTTTATCACCTACACTATAGAGTAAATTTGCAGTTAGGTTTAAATCAACATTCTAGAAGTCCCATTATGCAGGGGAAGATCTTAGTTGCAGCTTGACTGAGCCATAAAGTCAGATTAAGGATTTCTTGCTTGCATTTGTACAACAAGATGGCAGATATGATTTCTCTCTTTCTATTGGTAAATAATAGATATATTATAAGCCAAAAGAGAGAGAGAGAGGGTAACTGGACCCAATTGAGCTAGTGAGAACCACTACATCAAACAAATAAGGGCTTAGTTGGGGCTCTGACTGGGTGGTCTCTCTCACATGTTAATGAGGTCATTTTCGACCATCAACATTTTTGGCGCTAGCAAGAAGGCCACAATTGATTGACTTTCAAGATTTTGTGCTTTAAAATTTTATTTTATTACTATGGCTCCACTTAAAAGATCACCTTAGAGTTTCTTTACTAGACTTTCACCAACTTCCACTCCAGTAAAGGTAGTCAAGACTTTATGTAAGAATAAATTCAATGGTAAGGCTTCTGATTTTGGTCATATCCTTCAGTTTATTTTAAATTGTAATAATTTCAACATTGACGAAGGTGTTATTTGCAGGATCTTCCCTCTTACACTAATTGATCAAGCTAAAGATATGTGCCTACCACTACCAGTTTCCTCTGTACATAGTTGGGATGAATTTTCATTCATTTTCTTTCATGTTTTTCAAGAATATGACTGCGAAAAGGTTTGTGATTAGCTAGAAGAGTTTCCTAGGACAAAAAGTGAGCCTTTGGATGATTTCCTAATTAGATTCAAATTAATTTGTATGCAATTCCATTCCAAAGATTTACCTCCTGAAATTCAACTAATAGGATGGTTCAAACATTTAGTGTCTCTTCCTTGAATTTCTTATCAAGAACTAGAAAATATATGTACTATTGTTGAAGAATCAATGTCTCAAAGTGACAATGATGATCCTCTCATGAAAACAAAAATTACCAATGAACAATTTTAGGAAGAAAATAATGATGCCAAAATAAATATTGTTGTTTTAATTCAAAATAGTTATTCTACCTTAAATTTTGATGAAGAATATCAACCAACAAGAAGCAACACTTAACAAATAAATCTGCAAATCAAAATGCAAATTGCAACTAATTCTCAACTTTTTTCTGTTGAAAATAACAATTCATCACAAGAGAAGTCTAGCAACAATTTGTAAGGTGATCGAATACATCTTCCTCCTAATATTATTTCAAGTAATAGAAAATCTTGTTTTTGTATCAGAGAGGACATAGATCACCAATTCAAAGTCTGCAATATTAGAAATCAATAAGAATATTAAATCCGCATTTTGGATAATACGAAAAAAATTTCAAGCAGGGAAATTTTCTTGTACATAAATTCAAATTATCATTTTTCCCTCTACCCAGATCTTTTTGATAATTGCAATTCATTAAATAATTATTCAACAATATATTTTTACACCAATTTAATTTTAGAAAATAGAGAAGTTTTCTTTAATAATGAATTTCTCGTTAATTCTGATTGGGATAGAGAGGATTTAATTATCCCTAATTTCAACAGTCTCGAAAATTCTTTTCATGCATCTAATTTTTTGCCTCGTTTTGATTTTCCTTATTTAAAAGAAAAGAATGCTAATGGAATGAATTTTTTTGACAACTTGAAAGTTGAGAAAATTGAGTCTCTTCATTCTTCAGAAAATGTTTTGTCAAAATCCCATAATTCCTATTCTTTAAGTCAATCTATTTTTAAAGATGATGAAAACACAATCACAGAATTCATTCCAATATTTTCTCATTTTCAAGCGCCCATAAATTTTAACGATTTCAAATTTTCAGGTATCTACACCTGTTTATGATTCTTACGATGATGAAGTTTCATTTTCTAATCATAAGCTTGAAATTTTCTCATCTCTGCAAGTGAATTCGAACAATGATTTTAACTTCATAATTTCTATCGAGACTCGTGGGAATGAAATTTTTGTAAGTGAATCTCAATCGTGTTGTACCATTATTTGTAACATTAATGTAAATTTGAATCTACTTTGTCTTCATTTTTCTCGGTTTGAATTTATGTTTCTTTTAAATTTTATTTTTGAATTTCTGAAAACAATACACTCGCAATTTGAATATTATGACTCTAGACTCTCGTCAAGTGCATTAATGAGAATATATGATAATCAACTCCAAAGATTTAAATATAAACATGAACTACTTATTATTTTGAAATTTTATTATTTTATATTTGGTCAATCTATTTTTAAAGATGAAGAAAACACAGCCACAAAATTCATTCCAATATTTCTCATTTTCAAGCCCCCATAAATTTTAATGATTTCAATTTTCAGGTATCTACTCCTATTTATGATTCTTTCGATGATGAAGTTTCGTTTTCTAATCATAAGATTGAAATTTTCTCATCTCCGCAAGTGAACTCGAACAATGATTTTAACTTCCTAATTTTTGTCGAGACTTGGATGAAGGAAATTTTTGCAAGTGAATCTCAGTCCTGTTGTAACATTAATGTAAATTTGAATATGCTTTGTCTTCATTTTTCTCGGTTTCAATTTATGTTTCTTTTAAATTTTATTTTTGAATTTCTGAAAGCAATACACTCGCGCTTTGAATATTATGACTCTAGACTATCCTCAAGAGCACTAATGAGAATATATGAGAATCAACTCCAGAGCTTTTAAGCATAAACGTCAACTACTTATTATTTTGAAATTTTATTATGTTATGTTTGGTCGATCCTTGTGTTGTTTTCAAATGAGTTTTTCGTGACTTCTGGCACTTGAGAGAGCATCATTATAGTCTAGCCAGCAAAATATTTTTTCTAGAAATCTTCCAAACTTGCTATTTAATTCCCATTTTCACCTTGATAATTTACCTAAAAAATGTTTGGGATACTCAATTCTCCAGGGGATTTCTAACCTTTCTTTTGTACATAATACTATCAGTTTACAGCAAGTGACAATATTTAAAGGTTTATTATTCAAGCTTGGCTTGTTATTTCTCTTCCTGTGAATTTCTTCCAAGCATTAATGGAAATACATACTGGTTTTTATGATTCCATATGTATATGGTTGGAACAATTTCAAGGTAATAATTTTGTAAATAAGTTAATTTTGTTGAACCTATTAGATGTACATAGTAGGTTGAATGTTTCTTTTAATAATTTTGTTATAGTTTTACTTTTGTTTCTAGATTTTTATATTTTTATATGTGCAGAAATAAAATTTAGAGAATGGTTACATTGGAAGCATGACTATACCTAGACATATTTTCCCTCATACAATTAGATTAGGAATATAATTGGATTAGTTACATTTCATTTTCTTCGTATTTGTTTCAACAGTGAAGATTTTTAATAAACAAATATTGGGCCCAAATATTTCCCCTGTTATCCATTTCATTTTTAGTAGAAAATGGCTTAGAGCACTTTGGATCATACACACATGTGAGTCTCTTAATTATCCTTCTTCACAAAGTTTCATTATAAGTTTAATTTTTTTTTCTCAAACAAAATAATGAATGATAAAATTTCAAAGAATCATTATAGTTGAGTATATCAATTTTCCAAATTCACATGAATTTTTATACGATCACTTTTACCACTTTTTTTTCCTCAATTTAAATTTGAAGTAGATGAGAATTGCTCATTCCTTAGTATTTAATTAGATTAAATAAAGAGATGATTTTGAGCATATGTAAAATCGAAAGATAATACATGGGAGAATGTCGATATGTATAATGTAAATTTACAATCAAATTCTTCCAGGTATGCATATGCATGTTCATTCTCATCCATTGCTAGTCTCCTTTTAGCACTTGTTTTCTCGTTGAGTCATACCTTTTATTTCTCATTTGTACTTTTTTTTGCAGGTCCTCATTAGTTGGATTTTGAGATTTGATTTTGTAAATAAAATCATCTCTAAAATAAAGTGAGCAACTAGTCTTTTCTAATCTGCAACATGTTCAAGAAAGTATTTTCCTTGTCATTAGAACTTTTGTGTTCTGTATTGGTTCTTCTCTTCATATTTCCTTTCTTTGAAAATCTGTGAGATGAGTCAATAATTATATTCTAATTTTCGTTGATGTAGTTGAAATAAAATGCTTGAATCCTTCTTATTCAGATATGTTGTGGGTCTACAAATTCTTGTTTCCTAAATGTTAAATTAAAGAAGGTCCACAAGTAAAGGAAAATCGCAAAATCTTGCAGCAAGTTATTCTATCCATGATTTGAGCTCTGCCCATTCCAAATATTACATTTATCGGGTTGGTTTGAACCTTTGCACTACACTCGTTCATCTTGCATCCACTTTTGTTACATTTCTTCCTCCCAATATGATTCACGACCTTTATCTTGTAAATCTCATAATCTCATTCCTCTACTTTTCATTTCATTTTTAAGTGAATAGAATTTATGAGATCTTTCCCTCAAGACTTTGGACCTTCAGGCTTATCAAACTCTCAAGTCAATATCATATCAGAAGTATTTTAAAATATATTCTGAGATTTATCATTCGAGAATTCAATACCTTGGAACCTCAAAAATAAATTTTATCGAAAGCATTTTTAAATACGTTCTGATATTTCTAGCCCGAAGTCCATGTGGCCTATATTTTATTTCTCTGCCTGAAGTCCACATGGCCTATATTTTATTTCTCCACCTGAATTCCTCTGTCTCGAAATCTCATAAAGTTATATTAAATTATTAGTGTATCATAGTTTCCAATATCATGTTTATATCCAATAGTAATCTTGGGCTTCCTTTTTATCATAACTCTTATTTTAAGAATTTACGAGAAAACTTTTCCAAAGTCTATCTCGGAACCTCGGGATATCAGGTTGTTCCTGAGATTTCCTTTTCACCTCTTTCAATCTCAGAACCTTGAAATATCGGATTGTTGCAATGTCATAGGATAATTTAAATTATCTCTGAAATATTTATCCCAATATCTTACATGGCACCTTTCACGTGGTTTAAAAGCAATCTCGTAGGATTTTGGTTAACTCATTTATTACTAGAAAATCTGACCTATGATTATGCTCACATGGAGACCTCTTTGAATATCTATGTATCTTTATGTTTTATTCAATCCTAGCTTCCATGTTACCCTGGTATTCAAGAGCTTGGATTTATTTTTAGTTATAGTTTTGTCAATCCTCCAAGCATTCATTCTTTGGGATGACTAAGTGACTTCAGTGGTATCCATTCTTCATAATGTATGCATATGGATCATATCATTGGGCCTTCATTGTACATACATCTTCACATGTATAGTTGGGCCTATTTTTACTCTTCACAACAATATTCCTAGATAATGAAAGGTTCATCACTTGTGTCTCGCTTACGCTTTTGTCTTTGTCTCACTACCGGATGCTCTTATCATCATCTCGACCATATTTTAGTGTGAATCCTCATTTCCTTTTCAAGGAACTCTTCGGTAACCACTATCGCAATAAAACCAGCTTGTAAGGCAATTTGGAACACACAAAGGTGATATATCATTGTGAATTCATATTTTACTTCTCTTGCGGTTTTCTTATTTTTGATATATCACTCCATTCTTATCATGTAAAGATATAAGTCTTCTCCATATACACATAAGAGTGACATAGGTTGGGACTTGATCTTGATTTTTGAGATTTTATGTAAACCTTGGAGTTGATATGAAATATGAAAAAATAAAGAGAACAATTGTTGTTGCAATTCATATAGAAACACATCTTCAATATCATTTCTAATGAATTTGATTTATTTATGATTCCTTGAACATGTAACATTGCTTTTCTAGCCTTACTGCTTGGTTTGGTTTATATTTAATAGGTTATGATTTTGGGCCAATTAAAACTTCAAAGAGTACAACTTCTTGATGTTTCTAATCCCAATCAAAAGAAGAGGTTATCTTTTGATGAAAAAAATCAACATTTCTTAAGTAAAGTTTTAAAAAAAATCTTCAGTGCTAAGTTTCATATGCCCACTATCATCCTTTTTATTTCTTTACGCTTTTTGTTTCAGTTTTAGTTTAGTTTCACTCATATAAACCTCTATTTTTCAGGTCTTCAATAATTGTTTCACACCCCTAACAACTTAGATTTTGAACTCATTCTCCTTGTTGTTTTCTTTTGAATTTTGGAAGAGCAATAATGATGTTCATCAAATCTGATAAATTGGGGAGTTCTTGAATCTTAAATTTGTTTTACAAGCATTAATTTTATTAGAAAATGGTTAAGAAGTTCTCATGTCATACATGTTTTAAAATCAAAATATTTGTAGAAGTACAAACTTCTCATTTGGCTTCATTTCACATCATCACTGCTATTTAGTTTACGGTTTGAGAACCTAATCGCTTATAACTCTACAAGATAGAATTCATTAAAATATCAACATAAGACAAACATGCATGCTTGTCTTATTTTATTCTTTTATCGAGATATTTTTATAGTTAATCTTGTTGGGGTTGTCTTTTTAATTTGGGATTTTCTTTCATTTTTCCTTTCCTATTTGACATTTTTGGAGTATGTTGATTTCTTCTATCACTTTAGTTTTGATTCCTTTTTTCCTTTTCTTGTTGGTTTTGGATTGATCTTGCTAACATTACCAAGATTTATGTAAAAAGAATTTTTCATACCTAACATTGGTTGGCATACATGTGAACTTTGTACTCTATCTATTTCAATGGGTTTCATCTACCTTAAGGGGATATTTTTATGGAATCGTAAAGCTCTCTTGCCTTAAATATTTTCAATGGAGGAACATGCATCCTTTCTAAATGATATAGATCATCCTTTCAAGGAAAGAACTGGCCTACATTTAACTCAATGGATCACTCCCATCCCTCCACTTCATATAAAAGCCTTTGAATGAATAATTGTTGGAAAGGATATGGAGTCGACATTATGGAAGTATTATATCCATTTTCTTAAGTCTCTTTTACCTTCCCACCTCTTTCACTCAGTTACATTATAAAGATAGCTTGAAAATGTGTTAATCAAAAGGGTGATCAAAATGAGAAGCATGAAAAATACAAGTAAATCCATCGTGGTTATGGACGCTTGCTAGAAGCGGGGCTATGCTTGTATGGAATTAAGGAAAAATTCGTTGGGGTACTGACCAGGCTCACTGACATCGAAGAAATGTAGGATACCATTCATATCAATGGATATATGCTTTATAAAAGACACCCTATATGTACCTTCTTCTATTACTCATATGATGTAATCTTAAATATTAAATATTCCCCAAAATTCAGATTCTTGATTTTAGATTCAGTCTACTTCAAGTACTTATCTTTTTTGAAATTATATTGCTTGAAGCACTAATGTGGGACCCATGGGAAATGTTTTATTGTTTGACTATTTATTGGAATTACTCACTTTTAACCTTTGGGTGAAGTTAAACTCATCATATTTTTTCCAGAGATAACTAGTCCTTCCCTGTGTGTGTAATATTCCTAACTAGCCATGGCTAATTGGAATATTGGATTTTGCCCAATTTTTTCCTTCTATAGTTATTTATAAATAAAAAAGTGAGGACCGGGGACATAACTCACTTTAAGAATAAAAATGCACTTCCTAGTAGCACAACGTTGTGACTTAAGGAGGAGCCAAGGGGACCAAAGGGGGACGCAGAAATGGAGCCCACGCAGACACATGGAGGGACTGCGTAGGAGGAAGAACACATGGTAAGAGGGGAATCACGCAAGAGGAGATGAGCCTAGGGATTGTAAGAGGCAGAGGCTATAAAATAGAGAGGAGCCCCCTCATTTTGGATCATTCTGGTTATGACCATTTGTGATAGTCATTTCGACTTAGAGCACGCAAGCTGTTGAGCTAGTCTGCAACACTGTTTAGTGCATTAAGTGTCTCCGTTCGGAGATCTCACCCTTAGCCCCGGGGGACTTCGATTGCCTGCTCGGGCAAGGTATTTCCATTGGCATTCCAGCAGTAGATTCATCAACATTTTAGTAGCAGTGTCATCATCATTTCAGCAGTAGTTTCAGCAGTGTCTTTGAGGAACTGCGCAAAACCCCAAGGGGGTGATTTTCGGGGGTCAGCCATTTCAGAAAATATTTCTGGGTTTTGCTGGGTTTTTTGAGTAGAGTCTCATGCCATAGCTTCAGCCTTTTCTGAGGAGGGGAGTAGCCCCAAATCCTCATTCGATTTCCAACCGCAACAGTAGCACGACATTTTCCCAGCAGTTGGGACACAAATCAGTGTGAGGCCATTCCAAGAAAGCTTTCTAGGTTTTTCTGGGTTTCTTGAGTAGAGCCCGAATCCAGAGTTTCAGCTTTTTCTGAGGAGGGGAGCAGCCCCAAATCATCATTTGTTTTCTAGCAGCAATAGCACAGCAGCAGCATCCATGCAGAGAGGCCATTCTTGTCATTCTGAGAGTATTTCTTTACTTGCCTTGTGCAAGTCGAGGTGCCATCTGTCTAATCACCTCTTGTACTCATTTATTGCCCAGTATAATAAAATGGCTTAGCATTTCTCGCTGCATTTCTTGTATATCTGCTTATATTTTCTGTTTACATTATTATATGTTGTTCCACTGTTATTTTATCATTTCTGGGTTATTATATCATTTACACATATTTAGTTGGATTTGAAGAGGGAGTCCATACAAGTTGCTTGATTTTAATGAGTATGTGGAAAACCTGTGAGTAGTTTAAGAAACCAACGTTTCGAACTGACTTGGTGAGTCCATCATCAGGGCAATGAGATTGCTTTTGAGAAGAGAGAATGAATTTCTTAACCATATTAATAGTTATTGATTCTTTAATTTATTATTTTATTTTTATGGTCGGCTTACTACTAATTATTTTAATTAATGATTTGTATATTTTATTAAAATGATTGTTAATTTTATTATTT
>APFE031338381.1:153653-165564 GCA_000404065.3 Pinus taeda
TTGATTATTTGGATATGTGATGTTTAGAAATTATAATTTGGACAAATTTAATTAATTACTCATAACTATAACTATTTATTTGACTTTGGGATTATTGTATTCTTTTATTTAATTAATGTTCATTTATGTTTATATGAATTAATAATGTTATGCTTATAGTATATTTTAATATTGTTGTATGATATAGATATATATTATTGTTATTAATTTTATTTACTTATTTATTTATTGATTATTTGGATCTTGTGATGTTTAGTAATTATGATTTGGACTAATGCAATTAAATACTTCTAACTATATCTATTTATTTGACTAGGAATTTGGGTTATTTAATATTTGTAATTATTTGGATTTCTTTTAATTGTTTAATCAAAAGAGCATCTATTATTATATGCATATATATTTATTTATTTATTTATATATAAATGTGTTTGTTACTATCAATTTGGGATTATTGTATTCTTTTATTTAATTAATGTTCGCTTATGTTTATAATATATTTTAATATTATTGTACAAAAATAGGTATGTGTTTATTGTTATTAATTTTGCTTATTATTTTATTTTATGAATGAGTGAAAATGATTGATTAGTGCTTTTTTATTTTATTGATTAGGGGTTTCCATGTGTTACTTAGCTTAAGGCCATCATCTCTATTCATGTTGTTGGAGGTTTTTTCGATCTCAATAGATTCCTTCACTCTTCTTTTTAAATAATGGTCTTCTTTATGAATTAATTTTGCTCAGCTAGACATAGAACAGGCACAGAGGTCAGAGATACAGAGACACTGGGTGTAGGTGGAGAATACCTACAGAGAGGGAGATTGTGTTCCTGTTGTAGACGCATAACAGAGAGAGCCAGTAGTGGACACAGAGCAGATGGCAGACGAGGACAGGAAGACATTTGCAGATATGCTCCTTAAATCAGTGCAGGATCTATCGAGGGAGATTGAGGTGATGGGGCAGAGATTCATAACAGTAGAGGCCAGACAGTGGGAGAGCCCACGAGTTTTTCAGATCAGTGAGGGATCAGGTGCATCCCATCACTTGCCAGAGCAGTGTGATACCAGGGGACCTCACATGCCCCTACACGCTCTACCATGCCCACCTTCTTAGAAGAAGACATGGGGGTCGCAACCCAGCAAGAGGCAGAGCCCGGCATATGAGCACTTATTTTGTAGAGTACCAAGCCTATGGGTAGGAGTTCAGGGAAGCCCTCTCATTCAGAGATTTTGTTCAGCTCTAGCGGGATAGCAGACCCCACGATCATCACAGAGGGCACCAGCATTACCATGATGGTAACACCCACCGTGCAGCGAGAAGATTCCACTTGCCTATGTTTGATGGCTCATCAAACAGTTCAGCAAAGTCTTGGGTGGAGAAGCTGGACATTTATTTCCAGCTTGACCAAATGACGGAGGCAGAGGCCATCAAGGTGGCAATGTTGCATTTGGATGGCGAGGCCTAGGATTGGTGGTTTCATGGGATGGTTAGACTAGGGCACTCCATAGTGACAGCATATGCCGAGTTTACCAGGAGACTGATGGAGCGATTTGATTAGAGGGATCTAGAGGAGCACTTTGTTGAGCTAACAAGGCTCAAACAAACAGGGAGCCCAGAGACCTACATTGCAAATTTCTTGAGGGTCTTTGTGGTGGTGCCAGACTTATCCACGGCATGGAGGGTCTATATGTATGTTGACGGGTTAGCAGAGCCACTTCAGGGTTTAGTCTAATCCACTAAACCAGCCACACTCTAGGATGTTATCTACAGGACGCAGGACTTATAGGATGTCTTACCCAAGACCTAGACGGCTTACCCCCAAAGACATACTTTCCAGTCTAAAGGGACAGACGTGAGGATTCCACCTCCAAAGGGGAATCCAGGACGAGTACAGCTTGACGATGATGCCAGGAGGGAGCTGAAGAAGAAGCGGTTGTGCTTCACTTGTTAGGAGCCATGGGTACCAGGACATAGATCTGTTGCTGGCAGAGCACATTTTACTAAGGTCTTCTCCGAGAGCAGTGGAGAAGAGGATGACGAGGAGGATGTGGAGGCAGGAGATAGCCATGCCATATAGGGACCTATGCCACCTCCACCACCAGCAGCAGGTGGTGCATCTTTTTCACCCACCGGAGGGGCCCTTGCAGCATTGCGAGGAGTTCCCAAGTATCTGATGCTATGCGTACGAGGGACAGTACGTGGCCAATGCGTATCAGTTTTGGTTGACAGTGGGGCAACCCACAACTTTATTGATGCCCAGATGGTTGAGCAGAGAGGTATATAGACAAAGAGCTTCGATGGCTTTTTAGTCTTGGTCCCAAGAGATCAGACCATGACGTTGCTCGTTATGTACTAGAGCTTTCAGTGACGATGGGAACCTACACATTGATTGACCACTTTTTTGTGGTCGATATTCCAGACACCAACATGATACTAGGTGTTCAGTGGCTTATCACTCTAAGGAAGGCCACGACAGATTGGAAGACCCTGGAGATGGAGTGGGATGATGAGAAGATAGGGAGGCATGAAAAGATATGAGGACAACACACATATCCGCCTCAGACTGTCTCGGCTCATCGGATGGAGGTAGTCTTCTGAAAGGGAGACATAGAGTGGGCAGTGGAGTTGCGTGCATCAAAGGCAGGAACTACAGGGCAGACCGTACACCCAGAGATACAGTCCATCCTTGATCGGTATGCCATAGTGTTTGGGGAGATTCCACTAGGACAGCCACCAGATCTGGGGTTTGAGCACACCATCGAGCTTGAGCAGGGCATACAGGCCGTGATTACCACCCCCTATAGGTACCCCAAGGCCTATCGGGATGAGATTGAGTGGGTTATCTAGGAGTTGCTTGCATTGCTAGATTTCATGCAGCCATTTGTTTTGGACTATGATGCGTCGGGAGAGGGGATCGACACAGTATTGATGTAGGGAGGTCGCCCTATAGCATTTCAGAGCCGGAAGCTCCTTCCTCATGAGAGATTGTATTCCATATATGACAAGGAGATGTTGGCCATCATGCATGCATTAGCTAAGTACCGATAGTATTTGGTAGGCAATAGGTTCAAGGTGAGGACTGATCACAACAACCTCAAGCTCTTTTTGGAGCAGAAGCAGCTATAGGAGAGACAGCAAAAGTGGATCAGTAAGATCCAAGCATATGACTTTGACATTGAGTATGTCAAAGGTAAGAACAATGTGGTAGCAAATGCCCTTTCACGTAGGCCAACCACGTCGTCTCTTATGAGCTTGGATATAGATTAGAGGGCTTGACTCTTAGTAGAGTACTCCAAGGATAGATTTGCATGTGAGGTTTTGGATGGGCATGTGGCAGATGACAAGTACAAAGTGGTCGATGAGATCATCTATTATAGGGACCAGATCTTCTTGACTAAGGGGTCTCAGCTCAAGAAGAAGATACTCCAAGCATCACATGATTCATCGTTGGCATGACATTAGGGGTTTACGAAAAACCTACAGGGCCATTAGGGAGAGGTTCTCATGGAAGTGCCTCAAGGAGGACGTACTCCAGCACATCCGAGAGTGCGATGTTTTCCAGAGGAACAAGGGAGAGATGAGCCATCCCGCAGGATTATTACAGCTTCTTCCCATTCTGGAGGGGAAATAGGAGAGCATTTCGATGGATTTCATCACAGGGTTGCCCATGGTACAGGGCAAGGATTGTATCTTTGTTGTCATTGATCGACTGATGAAATACACACATTTCTTTGCCATATCCGCACACTATACAGCAGCACAGGTGGCCGAGCTTTTCTTCAAGGAGATATTCAGGATACATGGTCTTCCTAAGGCCATCGTCAGTGACAGGGACAGCCGTTTCATGGGTGGGTTTTGGCAGGAGCTTTTCTGATTGGTGGGGACGGATTTGACACCGAGTACCAGCTATCACCCACAAACGGACGAAAAGACGGAGATACTTAACAAATGGCTGGAGGGATACTTGCGTAACTATGTCAGAGGGCAGTAGCGAGCATGGCTGAAGTGGTTGCATCTAGGGGAGTACTGCTACAATACTCCACATCACATGTCCATTGGTATGTCACCATTCTATGCTTTATATGGGTATCATCCTTTATCTTTTGCTGACGTGATGTTTGGTGATAGCAAGGCTCACAGAGCCAAGATATGGATCCAAGAGAGTCAAGATATTCTCTAAGCTCTCAAGGATAACATGGCTACAACACAGAACCAACAGAAGTTGTATGCCGACAGGGGTCGGGTGGAGAGACAATTCAAGGTAGGGGACATGGTCTACCTATGGTTATAGCCATACCGACAGTCATCACTAAAGTAGAAGGGGGCTGAGAAGCTTAAGCCCCGCTTTTACGAGTCGTACAGGGTGATACGCAGGGTTGGATAAGTTGCATATGAGTTGGAGCTGCCCCAAGGCAGCAAGATTCATAACGTTTTCCATGTATCATGCCTGAAAAAGGAATTGGGGCAGCAAGTGACAGTGACAGGTGAGCTACCAGCCATGGATGATGACAGGTATTTGGTATTGCAGCTGGAGGCTAACATTGATACCAGAGAGAGGCAGCTACAGAGCAGGACGGTCCGGGAATTGTTGGTGAGGTGGAAGAATTTGCCGGATGAGGATGCCACTTGGGAGAGTGAGAAGATCTTGCAGCATCCATCACTTCATTTGCTTGAGGACAAGCAAATTTTTGTCGGGGCAGACTGTAATATTCCTAATTAGCCATGGCTAATTGGAATATTGGATTTTGCCCAATTTTTGCCTTATATAGTTATTTATAAATAAAAAAGTGAGGACGGGGGACATAACTCACGTTAAGAATAAAAAGTCGCTTCCTAGTAGCACAATGTTGTGACTTAAGGAGGATCCAAGGGGGCCAAAGGGGGACGTATAAATGAGGTCCACGCAGACACATGGAGGGACTGCAGAGGAGGGAAGAACACATGGCAAGAGGGGAATCATGCAAGAGGAGGTGAGCCTAGGGATTGTGAGAGGTAGAGGCTATAAAATAGAGAGGAGCCCCCTCATTTTGGATCATTCTGGTTATGAGCATTTGTGATAGTCATTTTAACTTAGAGCACGCTCACTGTTTAGCTAGTCTGTAGCACTCTTTAGTGCATTGAGTGTTTCCGTTCGGAGATCTCACCCTTAACCTCGGGGGACTTCGAGTGCCTGCTCGAGCAAGGTATTTCCATTGGCATTCCAACAGTAGATTCATCAGCATTTCAACAGTAGTTTCATCAGCATTTCAGTAGCAGTTTCATCAGCGTCTTTGAGGAACTACGCAAAACTCCAAGGGGGTGATTTTTGGGGGTCGGTCATTTCAGAAAAGCTTTCTGGGTTTTTTTGGGTTTTTTGAGCAAAGTCTGATTCCAGAGTTTCAGCCTTTTCTAAGGAGGGGAGCAGCCCCAAATCCTCATTCAATTTTCAGCAACAATAGTAGCACAACATTTTCCCAATAGCAGGGACGTAGATCAGTGTGAGGCCATTCCAAGAAAGCTTTCTAGGTTTTTCTCAGTTTCTTGAGTAGAGCTGGAATCCAAAGTTTCAGCTTTTTCCGAGGAAGGGAGCAACCCCAAATCATCATTTGTTTTCTAGCAATAACAGCACAGCAGCAGCATCAACGTAGAGAGGCCATTCTTGTCATTCTAAGAGTATTTCTTCACTTGCCTTATGCAAGTCGAGGTGCCATCTGTCTAATCACCTCTTGTACTCATTTATTGCCCAGTATAATAAAATGGCTTAGCATTTCTCGTTGCATTTCTTGTGTATCTGCTTATATTTCCGGTTTACATTATTATATGATGTTCCACTGTTATTTTATCATTTTTGGGTTATTATATCATTTTCACATATTTGGTTGGAGTTTTTGCTGGGGTTTGAGGAATATTCAGGGTTAGGGATATTACAATGTGTCACCATTGTTGTGGTGAAATCACAACCCCCCATTTTTAATTTTTTATCCTCATAATAATAATGGGGATTCTCTACATGGATTTTGATCATATCATTATTTATTTATTTATTTTTGTTAAATGTGCGACATTTTTGAAATATTTTTGTTTTCTTAGTATTTCCATTATGATTACTTTATTGCATTCTATTTTCTACTAGCTTTCCCTCAGTTCTCGTTTCACCTCATTTGGTTGCACAATTTACAAATGGTGCTTATCCAAAGTTCGATGATTTTCACTGCATAAACTAAAAAATACACAAAATGTATATTACTTTAACTTTTGTAAACTAATTAATTATATGTAAATATTGATATTTTTTAACTTTTTATTAAATTAATATTTTATTTGCTAATAATCTTACATGACCATTGCAATCGAAACCTTTTATATATATATATATATATATTAAAAAACTCGAATCACAATTTTGAAAGTTTATTTCAAATGCAATTTCGAGAAACCTACGAGATCCAATATCCTTGTCATTATGGGAGAAGCGTCCCAATCCCACATAAGCCTCACCTCACGCCCTCCTTCCCTTTTCCTCATTTTGGAGCTTTAAATTTCTTAACTTCTTCCTTTTAAAAGCTCCCAAAATCCATACCCCCAAGACCTCCTTATCTCCCTCATTCATGAGGACCCTTCCATCATCACATGATTTCTTTTAAAATTCACCTTCGAAATATCCTTACTTCCGAGCCCCGATATCCCTTCTACCTCCCACCTAATTACAACCCTCTCTAAAGCTCCCGAAAACCTCACCTCTCATCGACCTTATGACTCCCCTCTCCTCCACTTCATGCATAATAAAATCTGTCCTCTTTATTAATGTGAGGACTCTTCAAAAAGAGCTCCCAAAAAGCCACTCACCCATATTTTAATATTTTATTAATATTTGTTTATAATATAATTTTTAATATTTAATTTATTCTTTTTAATTAATTTTTAATTTAATGGTATATAGTTACTTTATTTAATAATTGTAATTAATTAATTATTTGTAATTATACTCTTAATTATAATTATTAATTTCATTAGATCAGAATTTTTAATTAAAATTTCTTATTTTTGACCTAAGTATGCACTTTTCTATAATTCTGGAAGTTTTGACACTTCAACTTTGGAAAGACATATTTCAATATTTATGTGGCCAAATAAAGCTCATGATAACTCATTAGAAAGCTATGACCGATAATCTGTGAATGATAAGTCTGGCATATTTAATCATTTAATGACCCAAAAATTTAGTAGAAGACAAAGTGATGAATTTTCAACAACAATTGGTGTTTCCTAATTTGATTTGGGCAAATTTCATTAGCTTGAGAAAACTGCTATCACTAATTCACCCTCCAGCATTTTTCAAAAGATAATCAGATCCATTTGAAGTTATCACATCAGAACTTATTTAACAATTTCATGAGAGTTTTTTTTTTTTTTTTTTTTTTTTTTTTTTTTTTTTTTTTTTTTTTTTTTTTTTTTTCTTTCTGATTTCTAATATGCAATTTAATTTATTTAATTTAATTTTTTATTAGTTTGTAACATGAGATTAATTGGATAAGTTTAGATTTGAGGCGTTTTGGAGCAATGGAAAAAGACCAACAAAGAGAAAAAGGGGCAATTTTTAGCTCTATTTCAGGATTTGGAAAGCTACTCTCAATAGTTCTCTATTGTTGGAGATTCTTGTAATTATTAAATATCAATTTTTAGAATGAGGAGGGGGTTCCTCTTATCTGCATCTAGAGGCTCTGAAAGCACTATTTTATAGGATAATATAGTTGTAGGAAGGAGAAAAAATTCAGATATGGGTTAATGGGTACTTTCTTTTTCAAATCTAGACTTTGTATTGGGGACATTTTGCATTATTACATATCTTTCTTTTAGTGGCCGAGTTTATGATCTATGAAAGATTGTTGGATATCAGTCCAAGGAACAGAGCAATAGACCATGTTTTATTAGTTTGTAATTGAATACTTTTATTTAAATGAAAATTTCATTTATGTAATGACATATTTGTGTAAAGTTTTCTCATATTATGCATTCATGTTTGATGTGAGGACAAATATCTTTTGGATTAGCTACCTAATTCATAGTCACATATATATGCTATTAATTTCTCTTTTGTCAAGTACTTAAACTAGATTTCTAAGTAACTATGTAGTTAGAATTCTGTCATCAAAAGTTGATTTAATTACTATTGAAATTATAATTTTTTTTCTTGGTTTTAATAGTCAATCATTCATTTTTAATTGATCCTCAAACATATAATTTGGTCATTATAATATCATCTAATAGAACTACTTCATTACCCAGATATTCATCATAAACCATACATGTTAAATTACCTAATTGTTTAGTTATTCTGCTATCAATTGGGATAGATCTATATCTTCTTAATTGAGATAGATTTATAATTTTATTTTATTGCTTGCACTATAGAGTAAATCTGCATTTAGATTTTAATTAACATTCTAGAAGTCCCCTCATGCAAGGATAAACCTTAGTTGCAGCTTGGCTGAGCCACAAAGTCAGCTTAACGATTTTATTGCTTGCATGTGCACATCAAGAGGGAAGATTTGCTTTATCTATATATTGGTAAATAATAGATATATTATAAGCCAACAAAGAAAGAGAGGGTAACTGGACCTAATTGAACTAGTTAGAAACACAACATCAAATGGATAAGGGCTTAGTTGGGGCTCTAAACAGGTGGTCTCCCTCACATGTTGATGATGTATTTTTCAACCATCAAAAACACCCCCATCTATGAAAAATACCTCGAATCCCCCACACATACTTCATCCTCCACACAGTAAACATTCTACACAATGAACTTAGTACTCACTCTACAAAGGACCTCAACTCTCCCATACATATTCTATACTACGCATAAGAAAAAATAATAATATTAATTTGACACTTGTTCAAATTTATAATTATTATTATTATGTTTACTTTTGTGGATCTTTCCTTGTGCAAAGCGTTTACTATGCAAAGGATGGGTAATGTACACGCGAACGAGGGTGTAGATGGAAAATTGACATTGAATTATCACATCATTGAAAAAAGCATTAACATAATAGTGCCCTGCAACCACATCAACATCTAACTTCGCAAAACCACCTTCGTACAATTATTTTTGTACTTCGAAAAATCATTCCTAAATAATAATTTAAATTACAAAGCCTTTTTCACAATCGTTACACAATTTATTTAGCACCTCAGTCTATGCAAAAGACCCTCATTCTCCCATAGATATTCTTTCACACAACAAAATCGTACCAATTACTGCACAATTCATCAGTATCAAAACACTCACTATGATAAGAACCCCAACTCTCCCTCACATAATAATATTAATTTAACATTTGTTCATCATCCGCCTCCCCTCCCCAAGCATCAATTCTCGCATCATTGAGCAGAGCGCTAACATAACAGTGACAATGTTAGAGCACTAATGTTAGGTCCCTATAATACTAGTGATGCCCCCATTAATATTATAGTTGTATCCCTTATTAATATTGTTGTTCCCCTATTGTCCCCATATTGTCATTATTGTGCCCCATAAAATACCTTTATTGCTATTTTTGTGCCTTTATATTATTATTCTTAGGTCGGCTTGGTTATATTGGGACCCCTTAGACTCCTATATATAGAAAGGAGGTTTTGTCATTTGAATCATCCAAGAATTGTTCATTTATGTAATGTAAATGAGGTTTCCCCCTTGAAGAGGCTGAATTCTAAGGCATTGATCTATCTTTTCTAACTTTTTGTGAGTTGATTTCATAACATTTGGTATGAGAGATTTGGATTCTAGGGTTTCACTACTCTAAATAGCTCATCATAGCATTTTCTCTATAATATTTTTCCTGCGATGTTTTAGAAGTGAAAAAAAACCCGTTTGAGAGGAAATCGCACTGAACCTTGGGTCCAAATTTCAGAGCTTTTTGCGCTACATTTACGGAGATATGATCTAAGGAAGTTGGTCTTTTTGCAGACTCTTGAATTACATTCCAAATAGGTGACCTGGGGAAAGTCGTCATAACTTTCTCTCTGAGCATTGGATTAAAATTTTGTAATAAGGCACAGAAAGAGGATGGACTGTAGTTTCTTGTACATATTTTTTTCAGAGCCAAAGGTCAAAACAGTGACACGTGGCACTTCATACAAGTTCGCTCTTGTGGAAAGGTCTATAATCAAGTCATCTTGGGAGATTATGCATAACTCTTTTTTGGAGAATCCAATTTGGATCAGACTGGTGGCATTGGAAAGAAGACGTAGAGAACTACTACAGATCTCAATTTCAGAACTAGATGATTTGAAATTACAGAGATACATCATATTCAATATCAAGCTCCTACAAAGTGAAAAAAAGTGTGTAGTTTTTTTTAAATATTTGCATAAGCTTGGTTTGAAAAATTAGTTTGAAGGAATTCAAAGGACATAGTAAAGCATTATTATCGGTAATTGATGCCCCAAGGAAAGAAAATGCAAACACCTAGTAAGCAACTTGAAAGCTCTAGCATGACTCATGAAGAAGAGGAACAAATGCAACATGATATATCAAAATTACGAGACCAAGTACAACAAGTGTCACTTGCACAAAAAGTAACAGAACCTAAGATGGATGGTTTAAATAAAGATGTAGAAGCTAAGATGGATGGTTTAAAGAAAGGTGTAGAAGCTAAGATGGATTGTTTAAAGAAAGCCATGGAAGCTAAGATGAATGGCATGGAAGCTAAAATGGATGGCATGGATGATAAGATGGAAGAATTAAAGATAAATATGAATAAGTTGCTACAAGAATTGGTCACTAATGGCGAAAGGGTGGTAAAGGAAACTCATGAGGAGAACAAAAGAAATGTTAATCAGGATTCCATAGACTCTAATGTTGGAGACCCACCATATTCCAGAAATCGATATGAGGAAGTTTGATGGCAAGGATTCCGCAACATGGATATTACAAATGGAGCAATTTTTCGATGTCAATAATGTGCAAAACACACAAAAGGTACGTATTGCAAATTTATATTGGGAACCAAATCATTTTGCATGGCATCAATGGCTTTTCTCTCGTAAACAAATTATCACTTGGGAAATTTTTACGGAAGAATTGACAACACATTATGCGAATAAAAAAAGCAATTGATAAGTCTCAAACAAAAGGGTTCAATAATGGAGCACATTGAGGAGTTCCAAAAATTGAACATAAGGGTAAAAGATATTCCAGAGGAGCATATGATTGATGTGTTCATAGGGAATTTAAAGGATAATATACAACATGATGTTCGCCTTTGGGAACTTGATTCATTAGAGAAGGGATTCAGGTTAGCAAGAAAAATGGAAAGCAAAATTATGGCAACCAAGAAGCATACCACTCACGACTATAAAGATGGAAGTGTTTTTGCCCCTAGTCTTCCGCAACCTATAAGGATAACACCACAAAAATTGGAAGAAAAAAGAGGAAAAGGGCTTTGTTATATTTGTGATAACAAATACACTAAAGGTCATAAATGTGTAGAGAAGAAATTATTCTACATAGATTGTGAAGAGGAAGAAGAAAAGGAGAAAGAAGGGTCAAAAGAAGAGGATATACTCCAGGAACAAAGCCTATATAAAGAAGAAATGAATCCAACCATATCTTGTAATGCATTGGCTGGAATTACCACTCCTCAAACCATCAAGATAGAAGGACAAATCAAGAAAAAAAGGTAATAGTGTTTATTGATTCAGGAAGTACCCACAATTTTATTCATTGTATGATAGCAAAAGAATTGAATTGCTTCCTATATCCAACACCAGAGTGTCAAGTAATGGTTGAAAATGGAGGAATGATAAATTTCTCTAGAAAGTGCCATAATATCAAGCTATCCATGGGAGAATATGTATTGAAAAGCCCAATGCTTTCCATTCCAATGGGAGGTGCTGATGTTGTACTAGGAGTCTAATGGCTACAAT